>JAKCPI010010629.1:0-12305 GCA_023213315.1 Euborellia annulipes
AAGATATGTTTTATTTATTTTTTTCCTTTTATTTAATTCTCTGCCTTCAACTTCTTTAGTACTCGATACTTTACTGCCAGTATGAAAAAAAATCTGGTGTGACTGGCGCACAGCACACAACTTTCTCTTACCTTCGGTAATCGAAAGTTGTGTACTGTGCTTGTCACACCAGATTTTTTGCGTCGACATGTATTTAGTTCCCGACAGTACGGTACATTCGATTTTCAAAATGTAAAATTTATAAGTATGGCAAAATTGTTACCATGGTAACCATTTCCCCTATCTTTTCTATGGAGTACAAGAGTAAAGTGGTCTTCAGAAGATTTCAATCACAAATTGAGAATATACATTTTAAAGAGCAACTAAAAAATAGTTGATTTTTGAATTTAAAAAAAATCGTTGGAGCAAATTTAGAGAAAATCGAAAAAAACTGAAAAAGTGAATCAGTAAAGTACTAGTACTTTTTGGTCGATTTTGTTCAAAAGCTTATTTTCACGCTCCCCAATACTTTCTCTCTCTATATATATATATATATTACATATATACATAGGTAAAAGAAAGTAAAAAAGTATTATGGGGCACCTAAGGTGCGTCGCGGAGTGAAATTCTCCAATTTGGCCACATTTTCAGTTCATATTTTAAGATTCAAGCTTAAAGGGCCCGGGCCCCTCAGGGAAAAATTTCAAGAAAATGATTTTTTGAATTACACCTTTGGATGCCAAATGCCGAAAGGGAGACGTTTCGGACAAAATTGTATTCGTCCATCCTCTAATTTCTTTTATTCCTTTTATAAAAAAATACACATGTGCACAAATTTGTGCCGCAACAACAATGACAACTTTGTGCCTAATTAGACTATAAGCCTACAAGGACTGAGGATGGACGAATCCCCTGAAACCAAAAAAGTGTGTCTATGAACAAAATATCTCAAGAACGAAAGGAGCTAGGGAGTTGAAATTTTATATTTAAGTTAGGCACCCCCATGGGATGTGACACGAAGCTTTTTGAACAAAATCGACCAAAGAGTACTACTAGTACTTTACTAATGCACTTTTTCAGTTTTTTTCGATTTTCTCAAAATTCGCTCAAACAATGTTGATTAAAATTCAAAAATCAATTATTTTTTAGATGCTCTTTAAAATGTATATTCTCATTTTGTCATTGAAATTTTCTGAAGACCACTTTACTCTTGTACTTCATAGAAAAGATAAGAGAAATGGTTGCCATGGTAACAAAATATAAATATTTTCCCATACCTATAAATTTTACATCTGACAAGTGAATTCAAATATTCCCTACTGCCGGGAACTAAATATATGTCGACACAAAAGATCTGGTGTGACAAGCACAGAACACAACTTTCGATTACCGAAGGTAGGAGAAAGTTGTGTGTGCTTTGCAACCAGTCACACTAGATTTTTATTATAATTTTGTCGATGTTTTGTATTTATTTAACGTTGTGATGTAAGAAAACAAAATTCTTTCTTACTGTATACTCACTCTTTTCTTGCTGCTATTTATAGTAGCTCTGAAGATGGTCGTATAGGCCTAACTAACCGAAACGTCGGCTTGAAGCTCTTTTCTTCTTTTTTACTAAAGGGATTTAGGAGGTAATGAGGGTCATTTCGCGATCCCCTTAACCTATCATTAAATATAATATAAGAAAATCTAAACATTTATTTAACAAATCGTTGAAATCGTTTTTTTATTATCTTATATATTAAAAATTATTACAATAGATCGTGTAAATAATAAAACTTAATAAAAGTTCTCAAGAATAGAATGTCCTATCTAATTCCTGATTCGCATCATATCACTTTATAATAATTGATATAAACTTAAAGTTGAATAGACAACAACCCAAACTATGAGACTAACAATGATCCCGATGAGGAAGATGGTTTTGAGCCGATGCCAGGGATTCTGCGGCCTTGGCGGCGATGACATCTTCATTGCCATCATCGGCGTTGATGACGATTTGCCGTTGTTGTTATGCGTTCCATTGGGCACTTGGTGCATTTGATAGCATACTTCACTACAGCCAAGATTCGTCGTCGTCGTTGTTGTTGCTGTTGTTGTTGTTGTTGTTCCTAGTGTAGTTGTTGTGGACGTGGACCCGATTATTGGTCCCGACGATCCCCCGATCCCTTGTTCAACGTCATTCAATTCCATGACTGCTACAGTTGATGTTGTCTTCGTTGATCCTTCCCCTTTTTGATCATCTGACTCATACGCGCTGTTATCCATCTAAAAAATTAAAAGAAAAAATATTTTATTAAATAAAAAAAAAAATAATGGCATTGACAACACGATAACATTATATTATTAGGAGAATTTTTAATTATAGACCACATTTTTGTATTAAATATTTATTAAAAATATATAAATACTGTACAACGTTTCAACTGCTTATTCTGCAGCCGTTATCAAGCACTGTACACTTGCTCCGACTCAAGTGAACTGACTGTCATGTCCGTTGCTTGCCTCTTTATATACAGCGACGTGAGCGCCATCTGTAGGCATTCCTGTGAAGTTAGATTCAAAGTTTTCCCGCCATTTTTACTCATTTCCATGAAGTCTTTTTTTTCTCTTCTCTTGTCTTCTCACTTCATATAAATGACAAAAATATGAAAGTTGAAATTTAATATATAGGCCAATGACGAATTATAAAATAATAATTGTGAGATTTAATTATTCAATTTTTAATTTTAATTACCTATAGCTATATTTTATTTTAATACTTTTGCTATTTCATCAAAGACAAATGTCTGTCTGTCTGTCTGTTTGTAACGAATAGACTCTGAAAATACTGGGCAAAGGACATTTGAGGCTCAAATGTTTCTCAAATATATTTTTACCAAATTGACAATCTCTCTCATAAAATTCATATATGCACTGAAGATGGCCCCTGTATAGGAGCCGAAATATTTGCAAATAAATTGAGGTCGTAAGAGAGAAAACGGAGATGGTTTTTATTCTCCTTATCGTCCTCAACTACGATTCCCAGCTACAAGCAACTACTGTATACTGGGCAAATTTTGGAGTTTTTTTTTTTTTTTAATGAGTAGAGAATTTTCCTGGGATGGTTTTAGGCTATAATTATGTCAAATTAGGGGTAGAGAACCCCCTTAATCATGGCTTCACAAATCTGGAAATCTTCCATTGGAAAACATTGTGTTCTCTCTCTACTTATGAAAAATTAAAGCTAATTAATTATAATAATGAAATTAAATTAAACTCTCAAATTAACAATAATAAAAATTGTTATATAATTAAATTTTCTTTTGTTTTTTTACTGACTTTTAAGAATAAAATATATAAATTCAGTAAAGAGCAGAAATTCTTCTTCCCCTAAAATTTCACATTTCTTTCGAATCTTTGTCCCCCCCCCCCCCAAAGAAATTCTTTATTTTTTTTTTAAACTTAAAATGACGCTTCTTCCGAGTGTAAATAATTGAAAAATGATTTTCTACACCTTAGAATAATTATCTAATTTTAACAAATAGACCTATCGAAAATTAATAATTTATTAAATATGTACAGTGAGAGGCAATATTAAGTTCTACCCATTCGTTTTCTACTTGTTATTATTTCATTGTTTTTATAAAATCTTTATTGGAAATTTTCTAGGTTTGAACCATGAAAGTTTCCATTAAAAAATTTATATATTTTTTTTTTTAAACAATGAAATAATCGCAAGTAGAAATCGCATGGGTGGGACTTAATATTGTTCCTCACTGTACATTTTCAAAAGTCCTTTATTTAAAATAAGTTTTTTATTTTCATATTTTGGTGTAAAATTAATTAAAACACATTTATCTGAACAACTCTTAGTCATATTCCGAGACGCCGCCCGCCAGGGCCTAGCGTGGTAGGGTTGACGAAGGCATAGACAAATTAATTAAAACAATGATAATAGATGCAGAGGTGATGAAAATAAGTAAAAGTCTTTATACTGTATATATATAGATGATTATATCTACCAGTTTCGGCCGATATTTTTGCCTTTCTCAGAGCATTTGGATAGAGTAAACGTTTCTGAAATTTTCACCCTTCTCCAGTATGTGTTGACAATCACAGATAGTTATTTGTATTTTGTGATACAGAATTAATTTAATACTAGCCACCGAATACTGTCAGATGCTCGACGAAGATGAGTGAATTGAACAAACTATAAGAGAGTCGTTGGATGGGGGAGGGGAGTAATTTAATGGGGATTCTAAAAATCACCGAATTAGATTCTATGCTACGCTCTAAGATGAATTTCAAATGGGCTGTAGTACAGTGATAGAGTTCATGTCTTACATCCCGCCTCGTCTCATTTCATACCAATAAACAACAAAAATAATTCAAATAAAATCTTTTTAAAATTTCATTAAGAAAGATAGATGATAACCTGAAAATATCCTTGGAAGTCTTCATTTTCATCAAATTCAGCAAAATTGAGACTAAGAGAGGAGTTAGCAGGATAGTAATAGAAGCCCATTTCTTCATCAACTGATCACATCTTCCCTTCGCGAAGTTTGTCTCTCTCTCTATTCACCTGCTTTGCTTTGCTTTGTTATCTTACTTTACACTCTCGAGAGAGCGAGATAACGCCTCATTTTTCTCGCTCTTATCACACACATTACACTATTTTTAAATTAATTAAATAAGTGTCAAAAACAATTATGTACCCATACGTTTTTAAGGAAAGAAAACAATTCTTTTTTTAATCATGCCAAGTTCATTAGATAAGACAGAATGATAAGAGAATTTTAGTACTTGCTTATATCCCTAAAATTATTCACCAGATTAAAATGCGGTTTGGCAAATTTATAGTCCTAAGAAGGTATTAAAACGAGAACTTAATCGGCCCGCATGCAGCGGTAAATTATTAGCGTTAACTGCGGTATGCTTAGCTTTCCCTGGATCAAACTCAGTTATAATAACACTAGTCGACAAAAATGAACTTTTTTCTTTCACAAGAATGAGATATGAAATTCTAGAAGTAGTTTTTCATGCTGAATTCAAATATCATTTCAGTTTTGCCCCGTCAGGCACAGTTTTAGAGATATAGAGGCAAAATAGATGTTAATAGAAAATGAGCTCTAAAACGGCTTTTATTTAGAATGTTCAAATTATTTTTAACGCGACACCCCGTAAAAATATGCAGATAGTTAGAATACATATATATTGTAAGTTTCATCCCAATCGGAGGTCATTTAGACGCAGGGGCGTATATAGAAATTTTTTCGGGGGGGGGGGGCCCGAACTCAAAAATTTTTCTGCGGAAAAAATTTTTTTTTTTAAGAAACTAAATTTTTTTTAACACAAAATTTTTTGCAGAACACTTTTTCTTTTTGCGGAACCAAAGTTTTCCATCCTGCGGAAAAAATTTGTTGCGCTGATGTCTGTATATCCCTATATATGTATATGTGTTTGGGAAATTTCGGGGGGGGCCCGGGCCCCCTCCGACCTCCCCCCCCCTTATATACGCCCCTGTTTAGACGTGCTGTAAACGGCTTAAAGTTTTAAAAAATCGAAATTTTCAAGATTTTTTTGCTTTGGTCACTCCTAATACAATTTTAGATATCCCTGAATACAAAAAACATATATTTACGATATTCTATAGTTCTTTGGCTTTCTAAAATCATTCATTCGTAAAAATCTGTTAATTATTAACGAAATTATTAACAAAAACCTCAGCAAAGAAAAAACACAAGTACACTCACTGGTCGAAAAAAATCTGACTTTTTCTTTTATAAGTATAAAGAAATATAAGAGAATCTAGAAATATTTTTTTTTTGAAATAATATTTAATAAAGTTAGTGGCCGGGACCCTATGCTCAGAGAGGATACATTAGCTTTTCGTGGATAGGGTTCGCTATTAATTCAATTGAAGTCCATTTTGTCGACCAGTGAGTGTACTTGTGTTTTTTCTTTGCTCACGTTTTTATTAATAATTTCGTTAATAATTAACAGATTTTTACGAATGAATGATTTTTAGAAAGCCAAAGAACTTTAGAATATCGTAAATATATGTTTTTTGCATTCAGGGATATCTAAAATTGTATTAAGGGTGACCAAAGCAAAAAAAAATTCTTTAAAATTTTGATTTTTTAAAACTTTAAGCCATTTGAGGCACGTCTAAATGACCTCCGATTGGAATGAAACTTTAAAATTTATATGTATTCTAAATACCTGAATATTTTTACGGGGTGCGGCGTTAAAAATAATTTGAACATTCTAAATAAAAGCCGTTTTAGAGCACATTTTCTACTAAAATCTATTTTGCTATCTCTAAAACTGTGCCTGATGGGGAAAATTGAAATATTTGAATTTATGAAAAATATGACTAGAATCTCATACAAATATCAATACTTTTTTTTCGATACCATATCCCCTACATTAGCCTCTAGAGCTGGAGCAATTCGATTTTCAAGATGTAAAATTTATAAGTATGGGAAAATATTTATATTTAGTTACTATGGCAACCATTTCTCCTATCTTTTCTATGGAGTACAAGAGTAAAGTGGTCTTCAGAAGATATCAATGGCAAAATGAGAATATACATTTTAAAGAGCATCTAATAAATAATTGATTTTTGAATTAAAAAAAAAATTGTTGTAGAGAATTTAGAGAAAATGGAAAAAAACTGAAAAAGTGCATCAGTAAAGTACTAGTACTCTTTGGCCGATTTTGTTCTAAAGTTTCGTGTCACGTCCCAGGGAGTGCCTAACTTAAATATAAAATTTCAACCTCCTAGCTCTTTCCGTTCTTGAGATATTTTGTTCACAGACAGACAGACAGACCATGTCGCGAAAAGCACTTTTTTGGATTCAGGGGACCTCAAAACGTGAAGATCCATCAAAATCTCGACATCGAATTTTTGACATGATTCCAATACTTTCTCTCTATATATATAAACATATATATAGAGGTAAGAGAAAGTAATTAAAGAATTTTTTTCTAATGGTTGACCAGAAAACTAAAAGAGATGGTCCGCTCTCAGGCGGGGGATTTTTCCACCATACCCGATTAAGAGCGGAAACTTTTTTGCAATTTCGTTGTCTATTTCTCACGTTTATTAAAATAAAAGTGAAAAATAGGCAAGCAAGTAAAGGGAATAATTTCAATACGAATGAATATCAAAAGGAATAATAGTTGATATATTCCAGGTGAAGGTCACATTGATGTCGCAATTGAAATATTTTATAATTAAAATTAGAAAAAGAATCACGTTCATCAGGCACCACAATGAATTTCTTTTAAATGATTTAAATCGAAAGTAGTTTGTCATTATAATTGATTCTTTAGATAAATAGATAGAATTCATTTTCTGGAATTTAATTAAAATTTAATAGCCGCTCTGCCCGCATTTAGCGTGCTAGCCAGGGAGTTTTCGCCCCCCCTCCAACTGGTTCGGTCCAGCCTGGGGCGGGCCTTCCCCTTTTCTTAATCAAGAGGTGCCGCTATTTTTTCAGTCAACTCGTTTCAGGCCATTGTCCGTCCGTCTGTCTGTCTTTATTCAATAGCCGGCCATACACGAACGGTTATTTTTGACGGGCCAAGCCCGCACGTCACTCCCGTGGGTTTAACCCACGGGACTGACCTGCCGGGCAAGGCCTGTCTGTCGTCCACTAACGTGCAGGTCGCGTCCGCCAACAAACCCACCCGCGGACTTCACCTGTACGTGTGTGGTGTAAACCCGCGGTTTTTCTTCCATTTCTCGCGGGTCTGAGACCTTTCATGCATACTCGATGGCGAGAGTGACGGGCCACGGGTTTTTCAACATAACCTAACATTTAGGCGGCCATTTTTATTAGATTTTAGTTTTTATCTCTGAATCTGTCTCTGATATATCATTATAACCTATAAAATTAATGTAAAATAATTAAAATAAATTAATAATTATAATTATTAAAATAAATTAATAATTATAATTATTAAAATGAATTAATAATTATAATTATTATAATAAATTAATAATTATAATTATTATAATAAATTAATAATTATAATTATTATAATAAATATAATTATAATAATTATACTATATTATAATTATATTTATTATTATAATTTTAATTACTATTATTATTATAATTATATTTATTTTTATATATAATTATAATTATTAATTTATTTATAATTATAATTATTAATTTATTATAAAAATTATAATTATACATTGATTTTATAGGTTATAATAATATATCAGAGACAGATTCATATCAGAAAAATGGCCGGCTAAATATTAGGTTATGTTGAAAAAATTAAATTAAAATAAACCTGTCAATTTTAATTGAGGGTTTGGCCTGCCAGCTAGATCCGCCCGTGTGTGTGCAAGCGTCAGGCCGCGATTCTGGGGCTTTGCCTGCTGTCCGATAGTCCCGCCACTAACGTACAGGCCGCGCCCGCGATTTTCCAAGAAAAAACCGTCACCTGTCAAAAATACCCGTTCGTGTATGGCCGGCTAATGTCTTCTCTCTGAGCCATGGGTCACGGGCTAATTTTATAATTTGAATACAAGTATTACTTGAAGAAAAAGTTAAAAAAAAAAACAGAATTCGGTTTTTCGGGGAAAACTCGGTTTCTGGTTTTTGAAAATTAGACAAAAAACCGATTTAGCGATTTCGGGTTTCACCGTGGTCCAAACCCTAGTCATGATGCCGTAAATGGAACGATTTCTATGCCTAATCTTGTTTTCAAAAAATCGATTGGATCTTTTTTGGAAACGTTTTTGCCTCCAAATCAAATCAAGAGTTGAAATTCATTCGAACAGAGAGTTTCCCGCCCACCTCTGGTCATGCCTCTAGCAGGGGCGGCGCGTCCACTAGGCGAACCAGGCGGTCGCCTAGGGCGGCAACCTGAGAGGGCGGCAAAAAGGAAAAAAATTTTGTTCCACAAGCGGCACCCGAAAATTTTGTACCGCGGCCGGCAAAAATTTATCATCTCTAAAAAAAAGGAAAAACATTTTAGTTCCGCGCAAGAGAAAATGCCCCGCGGGCGGCGCACGGGAAAAAATTGGTTCCGCGAAAAAAAAAAATTCGCAGAAAAATTTTTGAGATCAGGGAAAATTTTTAAGGAGGGGGCGGCAATTTAAATTTTTAAAGTTTTTTTTTTGGGGGCGCAAAAAATATCTTGCCTAGGCGGCAAAATAGCTTGCGCCGGCCCTGCTCTCTAGTATTCCGAATGTCGTGGTAACAAAAACAATAAAAATAAAAATCTTGATTTGTTTCATTTTGCTTATTTTTGCTTTTGCTCAAAGGTTTGCAAAAAATTCACTAATTTTTATTTCGATTACCTGACTATTATTTTTTTTTTTTTTACCAATCGTATCAATCAGTGAGTTGGTCACATCCCTCTTTGTTTATTAGTTTATAATTACAACATTCCTACATTCATTCCTTTTCTCTTTATAAGTCGGTCGTTTAAATTTTAATTTTAAGGTCAGTTCAAAAAAAAATTTCCTTTTCTTTCTACTATTAATAACATGATTTTTTTTTATTAGTTAGTAAATGAAATTAATTTTTTTCCTCTTAAATTATTGACAACGACTGATCCTTAGAGAATAAATAAATAATTTACAAAATGATAAAATAAAAAAACAATTAACTCAATTTTTATATATATATATAAAAAAGACGAAATTTTGTATCATCTTGTATAATTTGATATTTTTTTTTTTTTTGTTTTTAAGAACGTATTAATTTTATTATTAACTTTGAATTAAATACCTTGCTTTATCTTTCTGACTTATTTTTCATTTATAAAATAAATGACGTGACAATAATATTCCCTTTCCATGAGTAGGGCCCAGCAGCATGGGGCAAGCCGCCCCCCGGCAAGGACTCCTCTGCCCCCCCCCGTCCTTAAAGTCATGGGATATATATATATATATAAATAATTAGAGGTTCAGGAATTTCGCAAATTAAAAAAAAAAAATTTCTTTCTTTTCTACTATTAATAACATGATTTTTTTTATATTAGTTAGGTAAAAACAAATTAATTTTTTTTTCTCTTAAATTATTGACAACGACTGATCCTTAGAGAATAAATAAATAATTTAAAATGATAAAATAAAAAACAATTAACTCAATTTTTATATATATATATATATAAAAAAGACGAAATTTTGTATCATCTGTATAATTTGATATTTTTTTTTTTTTTTGTTTTTATACACGTATTAATTTTATTATTAACTTTGAATAAAATACCTTGCTTATTCTACCTCTATTTTTCATTTATAAATAAATGACGTGACAATAATATTCCCTTTCCATGAGAAACAGTGATGCTGCTACGGGGGGGCAAGCCGCCCCCCGGCAAGGACCTCTGCCCCCCCCCCGTCCCCAAAGTCATGGGATATATATATATATATATAAATAATTTTGAGGTTCAGGAATTAGTAAATTAAAAAAAATCTTTCTTTCTACTATTAATAACATGAATTTTTTTTTTTATTAGTTAGTAAATGAAATTAATTTTTTTTTCTCTTAAATTATTGACAACGACTGATCCTTAGAGACAAATAAATAATTTACAAAATGATAAAATAAAAAAATAACACCCAATTTTTATATATATATATATAAAAAAAAGACGAAATTTTGCATCATCTGTATACTTGATATTTTTTTTTTTGTTTTTGTTAACGTATTAATTTTATTATTAACTTTGAATTAAAATACCTTGCTTTATCTTCAATTTATTTTTCATTTATAAATAAATGACGTGACAATAATATTCCCTTTCCATGAGTAGGCCCAGTGACGTTGCTACGGGGGCAAGCCGCCCCTTCTGGCAAGACCTCTTCGCTCTCCCCCGTCCCCTAAAGTCATGGGATATATATATATATATATATAAATAATTTGAGGTTCAGGAATTTCTCTAATGAGCAACGCAGCTAGTTTTTCTTTCAATTTTTATTATTAAATATAAAGGCCAACGTTTCGGGTCGCATATAGGACCATCATCAGGGCTAAAATAACAGTCAAAGAAATTATTAACAACAACGTTAATAATTTCTTTGACCAATATGACCATGAGGAATAATACATTGACAATGGTTTTGCAAATGTTTTATATAATAATACTGTAATAGATTATGTAATGTGCAATTAAGAAGAATTTGTGATCTATGTTTGATTTTATCTGTTGTATTTTAGCCCTGATGATGGTCCTATATGCGACCGAAGGGGGGGCCCTGGCACTTTATATTTAATAATAAAAATTGAAAGAAAAACTAGCTTGGTGTTGCTCATTAGAGAATTCCTGAACCTCAAATAAATCATATCAGCTATACACCCTAACTAAATATATATAATTATTTATCAAGCATCAGCCCTAAATCCCATTTTCCGCTTCTGGTTTCTTGTCAATTTCGAAATGTTGATGATCAATTAAAACAACACATTATTTAGTTTTTGGCCTAGTCACAAAAATAAAATGATCAATATTGGAGATATAGTTTCCACAAGCAGGGCCGCAGACAGACATGACAGGCCCCGGGGCTACTTAACAATAAGGGCCTCCCCTCCCCCCCCCCCCACCCTAAAAGTTTTTTGTGGCCTTCACGCGAACAATTTTTTTTACTCAGTTTTTGACACAATTTTTGAATAAGTTTATAATATTTATTTATTTTTTAAGGTCTTTTTTGGCATCTAAGGCCATTTAGACCCCATTTCTATTTATTTGTAGTCAAACCAAATGAAAACATTTTTTATTGCTTGTGACGGAAGTGACCGGGCCCCGGTCTGTCTTCTCTCTGAGCCGTCATCAAGATTAAAAAATTTGTCAAAAATTCCCTAAACATAGGGTTTCCAGAATTTATTGAGGCCTGACGGACAAACGACCGCGGTTGTGGGGGTTATGGAAAATTTTTTTGAAAATTGAGTTCTGAAATCTGAGTTTTTAGCTATCCCGAGACGTGAAATTTATTATCAAATTTAGCTTGATTTAAGCATTTTAAATTCAAAAATAAATATTATGGGGCACCGAAGGTGCGACGCGGAGTAAAATTTCAATTTGCCATTGCTTTCAGTTTATGTTAGTAAATCAGGACATTTTTCAGATCCGGACGACAAACCGGACAAAGTTATAATTTTTAAGATTTGAGCTAAAGACTCCGGCCCTGAAATAACCATAAAAAAATATGCTTCTTTATTTCTAATAGAATTTTAAGGTTTGAACGCAAAGAGCCCGGGCCCCAGGAAGATAGCTCCCCTGCTCGCGGCCCTGCCTATTAAGTTGCGCAAACTGAGATAATAGAATAAAACTGACAATTGACCAGCGAGATACATTCCTCTTTTCCCTTT
>JAKCPI010010630.1:0-36559 GCA_023213315.1 Euborellia annulipes
AGATAAAATGTACTAGGGTCTTTTCACACGCTATTCTTCAAAGAGGCAACAGCCGAGTTTTCGCAGCGGTTATGCTAGCATCTCACATGGCAGTTTATCTATCTGTTGCTAGGCCGGGGTTAAAAATTAAATTCAACTCTTTTTTGGCAAATTAACGCAACTTATTTGAAGCGAATTTTCGATTCGGACTATTTCGAGGCATCAGCACCTTTCCCACAACATCGGATCAATTCACATTATGCGACAATCTTTTAAGAAGTAGAATCTATGTCTATCTTTTGGGTGACAAGACATGTTCCGGAACAAAAAAATTCGCCTGAATCAAATTTTAATCTGGACTGAAAAAATTAATATCATCTGGTTGGAATCATACAAAAGTTCTTTATTAAGGCTAATTTGAATCCTAAAACTAGAAATAATCTGGTGTGACTGGTCGCGCAGCACTTCTCTTAACTTCGGTAACAAAACTTGTGTTTGTGAGCTTTTGTAGGAACCAAAATTGCATCCATCTAAGCAACAACAACAACAGTTTATCAGTTTATCGTCGTGAAGATGGGACCTGACGGATCCCGAAACGTCGACGATAATCAAATAGAGTTTCTTTATCACTTGCTGGCTGCCATCCATCTTCCTACCCCTAATCCTAACTGGAAATAACCAACCATTGCTTAAAAATTTGGAAAATATTAAATCGAATTGTTTATGTATTTAAGACCGTATTTATGGCTTAACTGGATAAACATATTAGCATACGAGTTTTATATTCATTCATTCCAATGAATTCATATTATAAATGAATTTTGACCAATGTCCTTTCCTTAATATTTCTAAATTAATTTCCCATTTTGATATTTATTATTTACAAATAATTAATTTAGCATTAGGCTGATAATTTTTTATTCAATTAAGTTAAATTAATTTCCAATAAATTTTCTGGTCTATTTAACTCTATCTTCTTTCTGGTTGCACATACGTATATATATTTATATAAATTCTCTTGACCTTAGATGTCATGCATTTATATGGATGTGAAATTAGCCTCTATGACCTTCGTTGATTCCACCCTTTCTCCTCTAGTTTAATGAAGAGCTTTTAGAAAATTTCTGACCTACTTTCAAAACATTGTGTGATCTACCTGTTGGGCCACCCTTCGATATGTCATAAATTCGATTTATATTTGATATATAATTAAAAAAAAAAGAACTCGGGGTTCCCAAATTACCATTCTATATTTTTGGCGTGGGTCGCCCACATATTACGTAACGCCTTTTTTTGAGGATTTTCTAGAGTATAGCACGTAAATTATAGTTGGATGAAGAATCGACAAGATATTGTAGGGGCCTCTGCTTAACAAAAGAGACGTCTTCAACCTTAATGGACTAACTGCATAATCAGGAACAATTTTGTTTACTTCATATAAGACCCACACTTAGGGCACTCGATCGTTGACTCTGCCTTATATATACACAGGGCTAAGGCAAGTAACGGGAGTTCCCCGAGTACGTTACTTTTTTTTGTAACGGGAACTGTAACTAGTTCCAAAAAAAAGAGCAAGTAACGAGTAACGAGTTCCTATTTTTTGAGGAACTTGTAAAATTTCCGGACGTTACAAGTTCCTATCGATTTTTTTTTTATCTATTTCTAATGGGCGTATAAATTTCTCTTTGAGAGGGGCCTCCGGGGCCCTCATAGGCTCAAGTAAAAACGGAAAATTTAAAAGTGATTGGGAAAAAATGGGGATTGACTTCCCCGAGACTTTCTCGTATTCTTTGGAATTACGTGTGGGTGTGTGAACACGATTGCATAAAACCAAAAGCAGTAGACGATTTGGTATATGTTTCTTACATTAAATTGTAGATTTTCTATCAACTTTTGGAGTAAATGTGTCACTTGAAAGTAGTATTTACTTAAAAAAAATTTTTTTCGAAAATTTCGAAATTTTCAATTTTTTTGTTATATTATGATAAAATACTCTATTTTAAAAAGTTTTTATTTCTGACATTTTTTTCGAAAACCGAATAGTTTTGACAAAATCAAAGAATAGATGGAAAAATATTAGTGAATTTTGATAAAATAAAACAAACATAAGGGTATTAAAAGGGAAATAAAAAAAAATAAACAAATTCATTTGTTTATATTTACCCTTTTTTTTAATGACACCTGTATGATTTTGTTTTGATTTTTTATCAAAATTAACGAAAATTTTCTATTTCTTCTTTGATTATTTCAAAACTATTCAGTTTTCGAAAAAAATGTCAAAGAATAAAAACTTTTTAAAATAGAGTATTTTATCATAATATAACAAAAAATTGAAAATTTCGAAATTTTTGAAAAAAACTTTTTAAGTAAAGTACTACTTCCAAGTGACGTATTTACTCCAAAAGTTGATAGAAATCTACAATTTTAGTGTAAGGAGCATATACCAAATTTCATCGATCTAGCTGCTTTGGTTTTTATGCAATCGTGTTCACACACACACACACACACACACACACACACAGACATAATGCCAAAAATGGTTTTTTTGGACTCAGGGAGGTCTAAAACGTGGAGAAACATCAAAATCTCGAAGTCGAATTTTTTTACGATTACATAACTTTCTCTATACGAGAAAGTAAAAACAAAATTTAATGAAAATTTCTCTTTGAGAGGCTCTGACCCCTTGGGGTTCAGTGATATACGGTATTTTAAAAATATTTTTGTGTATGGAGGAGAGGGATGTTTAAAGATGAGCACCCCCCCAAAAAAAAAAAATTCAATATAAGCTTACACCTCTGGTAGAAAATGTACAAAGGCCCCCCTCTTCTAGTGCCGCCCCAGGATATTCCTAAAAAGTAATTTATTTATAAAATAAATATGTTTTAAAGCACTTAAATCGTTTACCCAGGTATGCTCCTCCAAACTACCTGAACTAAAGAAGAAAGATTAATTTTTGTTAAGGAACTGTAACGTTAGAGTAACGCGTTCCAGGAACTTGTAACTTGTACCGAGTTCTACAAAATGGAAGGAACTTTAACTTGTATCGAGTTCCTCAAAAATCGAGGAATGGCCCAGCCCTGTATATAGTAGTATTATAGTATTATTCCATTTAAGCCAAAACGTCTCTATTTTATTGAGAGTTTTTATTTCTTTTCTTTCAAAAACAAGTGAAAATCCCCTGAAAGCTCTTGAAAACACATTGGACCAGCGCCCATATAGTAAACAGATAAAAACTTACTGTTTAAATAATACTTTCAAGATTCATTCATCGTAGTAAGGATTAACTTTCATGGAAATAATACTGAGGTGGGTTCCCGATTCCTTCCTCAGGCGGAGGCATCTCAAATAGAGTTGGATAATATTTTGCCACTAGGTGGTTTTGAGCTCGAGTTGTTTTCAGGATTATAAGCTTAACTGATTTATCCTAATCGCCTCCTCATACAGATAATTATAGACCAAAATTTATACCATTCGCAAGTGTCAATTATTTTACCTTTCATGCGCAAAAATAAAAACTCTAGCGCTCGCTATTGATAAGAGCCTTGATTTCCTGTCTTTAAAAAAATCTTTCCTGAAATGAAAGTAGGAATGGCTATAAATAATTCAGTAGAAGAGAAATTAAATATAACTTCAAAGAGCGAGGATAGATGGCTACTTTTGGTGTGTTATGGCTGGGCTGCATATAAAGATAAACAGGGGGTATTTATCCTATTCAGAGAAAATAAAAAGATAAATAGAAGTGAATTGAATTTAAATAAAATCCAACTTATTTATATGCCATTTCCACATAATAAAATCACCCCGCGAACCCTTTAATATCATCCCTTTTTTTTTTGAAATTTTTTTTTTAACTCAAAATTTACATTTAAAACCTTTTTGTTTTTTTTGTTCAGCCGTCTGTTTAGGATTTAATTCAATTTCCCCGTTTAAACGAAATATAAATATATTTATTTATTTATTTCTCTGATTACATAAAGCGTACTTTATTGGTTTTTATTTGTTTAACTTTATTTTAAAAGCTGTGAGAGAAAAAGATGTCAAGGGGTTAAAAAGTGGATGTTCATTTCTCGTTAAAGTAGTTTTATCACAGCATTAAAAAATCTTTTTTTTTTTTGTTAAAGTTATGTTTAAAAAAAAAAACTTTTTTAATTACAACATAATTAATGTAGTTTAGAATAAAAGAGAGGATAAATAGAAAACTATGCAAATTCCAAAAAAAAAAAAAAATATTCTGGTTAATTAAACTAAACAATAAACCTCCCGGAAAAATCAAACAAACCTGCACTGCTTGGTTGAAAAAAGTTTTCAACCCTAAAGGGATTTGCGTTTTTTTTTCGTATCTATTTTGTCTTCCAACATCAAAGGACATTTAGAATGAAAATTTGTATGTTTAAATTATCCTTCCAAATTTACTTTAATCAATTGGTTACTGTTGATCTTTGGACCATTTTTTTTAAATATCAATAAAAATAATTTTTTTTTTTAGAGCTCAACTCTGGCTTTTTTTTTTTTTTTTTTTTTATAAAAAAAACATTCACACTTTTTTCTCATTCACACTCACACTCACACACTCATTCACACAGTCTTTTCGGCAACTCAGGCCATATAAGACTTTTTACGATATCCGTTATTAAATAAATATACATATATGGGGTCCAGGCATTCTTATTTAAGCCATTTGGTATCCAATTGGCTTAAATAAAATCATCGGACTGCCTGGGGTCCGAACCCGCGACGTTTGGTATATGAGGTTAGCACGCTAACCTCTACGCCATGCCCCGAGGGCTCAACTCTGGCTTGATGACTAAAGTAAAGTAAACAATACTTTCTCTCTATATATATTTCATAGAAAGTAAAATTAATATCCTTTAATTTTTATTATTGTAGGTATTGTATTAATTTTTATCACTTGGATTTTTTTTTTTAAACACACTTTTTGCTCATTCACACTCACACTTTTTTTTCTTTTCGGCAACTCAGGTCATATAAGACTTTACGATAACTGTTGTAATATTTTTTTTATTTCTAGTCACACATATTTATTTAAATTTATAAAATGAAAGCCAATATTAACTTCATTGCCTAAAACAGGGATCGGCAAACTTCAAATCCCAAAGAGCCAAATTCACCCTTTACTGCTTAATAAAATATTTTAAAGAGCCCACGTCTTTTGTTCGAAAAATATGTTGGCATTGGATTTTAGATTTGGATTTTATGAGCTATTGCTCCTCCTCAGCCACCCGGACTACAACCTTTTTCAGATCCCGGGTTTCCCAGTAGGAGTTGCAGCTCCTCAGCTACCCGAGCAGTTCCTCGATTACCCAGTCAGAACAGTCCTCATTTTAAGGCATTAAGCCACGTCTAATTGGGCTCTTTGTGTCTGTGGGGTGAGGTATTTTCCCACTTTCCTACCCTATGAGGAGACTTCGGCAATGTTTGAATTATTTGCGGCAAGCTGGATTCGAACCCGAGTCGTGTTTAGACTTCGGACTCCGTAATCCACAGCTTAGCCACTTGCCTCCTCAATATGCTGGCATATTGGCATCTGAGATTTAACTTTTGCGTGGATATTTTGAGTTTGAAGACCCCTCACATGCCGCAAGCGACGGTTTACCGGCCCCTGGCCTAGAACATGGAATAAAAACTTCTACTCAAAGAGTCAGGAGCTTAATAATAATAAATTGTAATAATGAAGACATAAAAAAAAATTTATTGTCATGATCGCAACCTGTTAGTTGTGTTAATTAATATCTCAGCCAAAAACATCGGAGATGCAAAAAGGGGCGCCTCGCATTATTTTTGCCTAGCGTCAAAGGTGAAATCAAAAAAATGCGCCTCGCTTTTCTGATTTATATAAAAGCGAGGAAATATTTTCACTTAAATAAAACCCCTACAGAATTTTATTTGTTTCATATATCCTCGCTTTTATATAAATCAGAAAAGCGAGGCGCATTTTTTTGATTTCACCTTGACGCTAGGCAAAAATAATGCGAGGCGCCCCTTTTTGCATCTCCGATGTTTTTGGCTGAGATTTCACTTCTTTTTGTGAAATATTACATGAAAATATTATTTATTAATTTTTTGTTTATTAAATATTAAGTTATCCCATGAATAGATCTTTTAATATGCATTCCAAACAGTAAAAATTAAATACATCGTTTGGTATCCATTCGAAACGATAAACATAGGATTTCACCAAATTTTATAAAATTTTAGGTTTTTTATTTTTGTTATGTTGGTAGATTGTAAATACTTCGTTTGGTATTCATTCGAAACGATAAACATAGGATTTCACCAAATTTTATAAAATTTTAGCTTTTTATTTTTGTTATGTTGGTAGATTGTAAATACTTCGTTTGGTATTCATTCGAAACGATAAACATAGGATTTCACCAAATTTTATAAAATTTTAGGTTTTTTATTTTTGTTATGTTGGTAGAATGTAAATACTTCGTTTGGTATTCATTCGAAACGATAAACATAGGATTTCACCAAATTTTATAAAATTTTAGGTTTTTTTATTTTTGTTATGTTGGTAGCACTTCTTCTTATCACGTTAATCTATTATATTTCTATCTGAATGGATTTATCCTAAAAATTGTTATTCCATTAGGGATGAAAATTACTAATATTAATAGATATGTTCATAGATGACGTCATCAGTGAGCAAAATAGTTAGAATTGTCTTTTCGCCATGTTAAAGATAGGACAAATTTGAAATTTTGAATACCTCTCAAAAAGTCACTTTTGATCCAAAATGAAATTTTATATCAAAGGTATCGGGTTTTTGATAGTATCTATTTGTATTTTAAATTTCATCCTAATCGGTCCAGCAGGGAAACCTGTAGCTTTGTCTAAAAATTTGAAAATTGAAGAAAAGAATGAAAAAAAAGAAAAAAAATCTGGTGTGACTGGCGCACATCACACAACTTTCTCTTACCTTCGGTAATCGAAAGTTGTGTACTGTGCTTGTCACACCAGATTTTTTGTGTCGACATATATTTAGTTCCCGACAGTACGAAACATATGAATTCAGATGTAAAATTTATAAGTATGGGAAAATATTTATATTTTGTTACCATGGCAACCATTTCTCCTATCTTCCCTATGAAATATAAGAGTAAAGTGGACTTCAGAAGATTTCAATCACAAAATGAGAATATACATTTTAAAGAGAATCTAAAAAATAATTGATTTTTGAATTTAAAAAAAAATCGTTGGAGCAAATTTTGAGAAAATCGAAAAAAACTGAAAAAGTACATCAGCAAAGTACTAGTAATCTTTGGCCGATTTCGATTAAAAGCTTATTTTTCCGGTCCCGGGGGTGTTTAACTTAAATATAAAATTTCAGCCTCCTAGCTCAATTCCTTCATGCTTAAAATTGAACACACACACACCCACACACCCACACCACCCACACACACAGACAGACCATGTCGCGAAAACCACTTTTTTGGATTCAGGGGACCTCAAAACGTGAAGATCCATCAAAATCTCGACATCGAATTTTTGACATGAATCCAATACTTTCTCTCTATATATATATTACATATATACATAGGTAAGAGAAAGTAAGAAAAAAAGAAAAAAAAAAAAAAAAAAAAAAGGAAAAATAAGAGACTAACTTTTGACCTTCCGAAATCGGCAAACTCTCAACTTTGAGCCTCTGCCATTCTGTTTGGCACTCGGAATTTTTTTGAATTCGTGCTCAAAATAATCCTTATTTATTCTAGTTTAATATAAAAAAAATTTGGCTCCGATATCTTAAAAACTTTTTTGGAGATATTCGCCCAGAAAGCAGAAAAAGTTTCTCAAAAAAAAAATTTTTTCACGTCCCTATCTTTTATTAAGGATTTAAAATCATTCTTGATAATATAGTCTAGGGACGACTCGTCCATCTAAATGCAATGGGCCATTGGCATCTATTGGAATGTCAACTAAATGGTAGTATTAAGAGTTTCTTTGCTTTCTTTTGCTTTTCACATGCTCGGCGACGAGTCGCTCCGCGACTCTTGATCGTTTATAGGTTTGATGCAATCGATATCACAAACAAGAACTTCACTCAAAAGCTGCTCTTTATTATTTACTTTATATATATATAAACATTTTAATTTGCGAGATTTAATTATTATAAATTTAATTAACTAATAATTATCACTTTTTACCCTCTCTTACCTATTTATGTATATACAGAGTACGGAATCGAAAAATTATTACTTATCGTTGCACTTTTTTGAAGTTTAGTCATGCAGCAGAAGTTTAGAGCTTTTTAGGCCACAATTTTTAGTAGGGTTTTATGTAGCATACTACTTGATACTTATGGCATGCCGTTTAGGCGTTATTTGACATTTTGTCAAAAACCACTTCAGTTACAGCCGAATATCTCCCAAACCGTAAAACATAGAAATAAATTATTTTGAAAAAATTAAACAGCTAATTTATAGTTTAAAGGTTGGGCATCTGAGGCCATTTAGACCCCGACCCCTGGACGAGATACGAACCCTCGAACTTTGGCATCAGAGGAATTTTCACTTTTAAAAAACGTTCGTGCAACGGAAGACTTATTAAAGGGAGAAGAGCATTTAATGGATCTCTAAATATGTTCTTGGAACCCAGCGTTAATGTAATGAGGATGTGCATGGGTTAGACTTGTTGGAAAATAGCAACTCCATTGTCGCTTTGGGTTAATTAAAATAATTTTAGGAAAAAGAGAACTTTTGTATTTATTTTGACAGGTTTTGGCCTCTCTTAAGCCTCAGTCTTGTATATTTTTACTATTATTAGTAGTAATATTAGCCGGATGATAACGCTTAAACCCCACTTAGAAATTTTTAGAGAGTCGCAATAATTAGACTTCTCTTATAGAAAGATATGTTTTATTTATTTTTTTTCCTTTTATTTAATTCTCTGCCTTCAACTTCTTTAGTACTCGATACTTTACTGCCAGTATGAAAAAAATCTGGTGTGACTGGCACATAGCACACAACTTTCTCTTACCTTCGGTATTCGAAAGTTGTGTTCTGTGTTGTCACACCAGATTTTTCGTGTCGACATATGTTTAGTTCCCGACATTAGGGTACATTCGAATTTCAGGTCATGTAAATTTTTTTTTTTTTTTTGACGTGACAACGTCTTACAAATCATGTTAGAGGGGCATGCACGAAAAAGTTTATCAGCTTGAATAACTCCTCTGTCTTAAGAGGTATAATTATGGGGAATATACGGTTAGAAAGAATGAGTTTTCAGCTAAAGATTTCACCATTTATTTTTTCCTATCATTTAATTTTACCGCGCTGCGGTAAATTCTAATTTGTAAGTTTAAACCCCTGTAGATTCCGAACGGCTAATCAGATCAGACTAAATGGTATGTCATTTGGTGCAGAAAAGAAAACCTCTAATAGATTAAATAAAAAAATCCCGAGTAATTAACTCCAAAATTAGTTTTTTCCTCGAAAAACCTCATTTTTTAGGCAAAAAAATATCGAAAAATAGCCCTACTTGTGCAACGCCTAGCGACTTGACCATAAAAGCTACATAAAATCTAAATATAGTTTTAGAAAGAGTGGTTCAATACCCCGGGGTGTTTTTTTCTTTTTTTGATATGACGTCATTTTATCGCATGAGAGCACTCAGCGGGATTTCGTTTTTCGAAAATTTAAACCTCTATAGATTCCGAACGGCTAATCATATCTGACTAAATGAGATGTCATTTGGTGCAGAAAGATAACCTCTAATAGAATCAATAAAAAAATCCCGAGTAATTAACTCCAAAATTAGTTTTTTCCTCGAAAAACCTCATTTTTTAGGCAAAAAAATATCGAAAAATAGCCCTACTTGTGCAACGCCTAGCGACTTGACCATAAAAGCTACATAAAATCTAAATATAGTTTTAGAAAGAGTGGTTCAATACCCCGGGGTGTTTTTTCTTTTTTTTGATATGACGTCATTTTATCGCATGAGAGCACTCAGCGGGATTTCGTTTTTCGAAAATTTAAACCTCTATAGATTCCGAACGGCTAATCATATCTGACTAAATGAGATGTCATTTGGTGCAGAAAGATAACCTCTAATAGAATCAATAAAAAACTCCCGAGTAATTAACTCCAAAATTGGTTTTTTCTCGAAAAACCTCATTTTTTAGGCAAAAAAATATCGAAAAATAGCCCTATTTGTGCAACGCATAGCGACTTGACCATAAAAGCTACATAAAATCTAAATATAGTTTTAGAAAGAGTGGTTCAATACCCCGGGGTGTTTTTTCTTTTTTTTTGATATGACGTCATTTTACCGCATGAGAGCACTCAGCGGGATTTCGTTTTTCGAAAATTTAAACCCCTGTAGATTCCGAACGGCTAATCCGATCTGACTAAATGAGATGTCATTTGGTGCAGAAAGATAACCTCTAATAGAATAAATAAAAAAATCCCGAGTAATTAACTCCAAAATTGGTTTTTTCAAAAACCTCATTTTTTAAGCATAAGTCGCCCTTAATGGATTAAAAAAAAAGCCACACCTGTCATATATTGTTTCAATGAAAATGTTTGAACATGTTTATTTATGAAAACAAACTACTAGTAAAAAAAAAAAAAAAACAATACTTTCTCTTTTTATATTTCAATATAGGCAAGAGAAAAAAAATTTTTTTGAAGTCAAGCAAAAGACGTTGTCACGTTAAAAAGCCACCGGCTGTGTAGAAGACACAGCCAACACCTAATTTTTTTAACACACTTTTTTCTCATTCACACTCACATTCCACACACACATACAGGGGCGCCGGAACGAATTTGAATCAGGGGGGAGCAAAAAAAAATTTTTTAGAAAATTAAAATAATTTAATATGTTCAAATAGTATAAAACAAAAACAAATCTACTATAAAGCTTTAAAAATTTTAAATAAAATCACATTTTTAATAAAATTAAAATTTTAAAAAATTTGCTAGTTATTTTATCAAAATTTTTTTTGGCTATATTTATACTATTTGAAGGAAATAAATATTTTTAATTTTCTTCTTTTAATTCAATATAAAATGTTTTTAGAAATTAGAAATACAATAGGGTCTATATAAAATATTTTGGAAAAAAATTAATTTCTTACTCTTTTAATTTTTTTTTAATTTAAAAGATTTTATTTTTCAAAAGTAAAAATATATCATTTTTAAAAATAAATGAAATAAAAGAAGAAATTTTGCCCCCCCCCCCCCTGCCCCCTCCTGTAGGATGCCAGGGGGAGCAATGTACCCTTGCCCCCCCCAGTTCCGGCGCCTATGCACACATACACACAGTCTTTTCGGCAACTTAGGCCATTTAAGACTTTAAATGATATTCGTATTTATATAATATATATTTATTTGGGGTCCAGGCATTCTTATTTAAGCCATTTGGTATCCAAGTGGCATGTAAAATTTATAAGTATGGGAAAATATTTATATTTTGTTACCATGGGAACCATTTCTCCTATCTTTTCTATGGAGTACAAGAGTAAAGTGGTCTTCAGAAGATTTCAATGACAAAATGAGAATATACATTTTATAGAGAATCTAAAAAATAATTGATTTATGAATTAAAAAAAAAATTATGTTGGAGCGAATTTTGAGAAAATCGAAAAAGTGCATCAGTAAAGTACTAGTACTCTTTGGTCGATTTTGTTCAAAAGCTTCGTGTCACGTCCCATGGGGGTGCCTGTCTTAAATATAAAATTTCATCCTGCTAGCTCTTTTTCGTTCTTGAGATATTTTGTTCACAGATTGACAGACAGACAGACAGACAGACAAGCACAGAACACAACTTTCGATTACCGAAGGTAGGGAGAAAGTTGTGTATGCTGTGCAACCAGTTTTATTATAATTTTGTCGATGTTTTGTATTTATTTGACGTGATGTAAGAAACAAAATTCTTTCTTACTGTATACTCACTCTTTTCTTGCTTCTATTTCAGTGGCGGCTCGCCCATAAGGACTCTCGGACGCCGCCCCTCCTAAAGATTTGAAAAAGTAAAAAATAATTAAACACCCATTCAATTATAATTATACATCTAACTAACCAAAGTGTTTTTTCAGTCGCGTACATCGAAAATATAGGGAAAAAACAGGCAAAAATAGCGCGAAAAGTGCGTATTTATAGCCGTCGGGCGCTGTCCTGAACGCCCCAATCCATCAACATGCAGTTATACGGAGAGAGATGTGGTGGGGGCTGCTGGTGCTATGACGCGTGTAAGCTTGAGCCGAATGGGAGCTTTGGGACGCCGTCCGAGCATGCGCAGAGCGAAGCATCAGCTAGTCGCCGCACAGCGCGCCGGCGTTCCTTAACTTTTTAACCGCATTCTAAGTGTTTAACGAATGTGTGATTGGTATGTAGTGTGATTTAGTGTGTATGGTTTAGTGTTCTCTTGGGGCCCCCAGACCCCCCGGTGGTGCGCCCCCCGGGCATTAAACTCACGAGCCGCCACTGTTCTATTTATAGTAGCCCTGAAGATGGTCGTATAGGCCTAACTAACCGAAACGTCGACTTGAAGTCCCTTAATAAACAAAATAAATATAGCTGCAATTGCTCTTTTCTTCTTTCTTACTATAGGGATTTAGGAGGTAATGATCCCCTTAACCTATCATTATAAGAAAATCTAAACATTTATTTAACAAATCGTTGATATCGTTTTTTTATTATCTTATATATTAAAAATTATTACAATAGATCGTGTAAATAATAAAACTTAAAAGTTCTCAAGAATAGAATGTCCTATCTGATTCCTGATTGTAATTCGCATCATATCACTTTATAATAATTGATATAAACTTAAAGTTGAATAGACAACAACCCAAACTATGAGACTAACAATGATCCCGATGAGGAAGATGGTTTTGAGCCGATGCCAGGGATTCTGCGGCCTTGGCGGCGATGACATCTTCATTGCCATCATCGGCGTTGATGACGATTTGCCGTTGTTGTTATGCGTTCCATTGGGCACTTGGTGCATTTGATAGCATACTTCACTACATCCAAGATTCGTCGTCGTCGTTGTTGTTGCTGTTGTTGTTGTTGTTGTTCCTAGTGTTGTTGTTGTGGACGTGGAGCCGATTATTGGTCCCGACGATCCCCCGATCCCTTGTTCAACGTCATTCAATTCCATGACTGCTACAGTTGATGTTGTCTTCGTTGATCCTTCCCCTTTTTGATCATCTGACTCATACGCGCTGTTATCCATCTAAAAAATTAAAAGAAAAATATTTTATTAAATAATGGCATTGACATACGATAACATTATATTTTTCTCTTCTCTTCTGTCTTCTCTGTCCATATAAATGACAAAAATATGAAAGTTGAAATTTAATATATAGGCCTATGACGAATTATAAAATAATAATTGTGAGATTTAATTATTCAATTTTTTAATTTTAATTACTTATATCTATAATATATTTTATTTCAATACTTTTGCTATTTCATCAAAGACAAATTGTCTGTCTGTTTGTAACGCATAGACTCCGAAAATACTGGGCAAAGGACATTTGAGGCTCAAATGTTTCTCAAATATATTTTTACCAAATTGACAATCTCTCTCATAAAATTCATATATGCACTGAAGATGGCCCCTGTATAGGAGCCGAAATATTTGCAAATAAATTGAGGTCGTGAGAGAGAAAACGGAGCTGGTTTTTATTCTCCTTATCGTCCTCAACTACGATTCCCAGCTACAAGCAACTACTGTATACTGGGCAAATTTTGGAGTTTTTTTTTTTTTTTAAATGAGTAGAGAATTTTCCTGGGATGGTTTTAGGCTATAATTATGTCAAATTAGGGGTAGAGAACCCCCTTAATCATGGCTTCACAAATCTGGAAATCTTCAATTGGAAAACATTGTGTTCTCTCTCTACTTATGAAAAATTAAAGCTAATTAATTATAATAATGAAATTAAATTAAATCTCTCAAATTAACAATAATAAAAATTGTTATATAATTAAATTTTCTTTTGTTTTTTTACTGACTCTTAAGAATAAATTCAGTAAAAGGAGAAATTCTTCTTCCCCTAAAATTTCACATTTCTTTCGAATCTTTGTCCCCCCCCCCAAAGAAATTCTTTATTTTTTTTATAAACTTAAAATGACGCTTCTTCCGAGTGTAAATAATTGAAAAATGATTTTCTACACCTTAGAATAATTATCTAATTTTAACATATAGACCTATCGAAAATTAATAATTTATTAAATATGTACAGTGAGAGGCAATATTAATTCCTACCCATTCGTTTTCTACTTGTGATTATTTCATTGTTTTTATAAAATAAAAATCTTTATTGGAAATTTTCTAGGTTTGAACCATGAGTTTCCATTAAAAAATTTATATTTTTTTTTTTTTAACAATGAAATAATCACAAGTAGAAATCGCATGGGTGGGACTTAATATTGTTCCTCACTGTACATTTTCAAAAAGTCCTTTACCAACAACTCTTAGTCATATTCCGAGACGCCGCCCGCCAGGGCCTAGCGGGGTAGGGTTGACGAAGGCATAGACAAATTAATTAAAACAATGATAATAGATGCAGACGTGATGAAAACAAGTAAAAGTCTTTTTATATATATAGATGATTATATCTACCAGTTTCGGCCGATACTTTTGCCTTTCTCAGAGCATTTTGGATAGAGTAAACGTTTCTGAAATTTTCACTCTTCTCCAGTATGTGTTGACAATCACAGATAATTATTTGTATTTTGCGATACAGAATTAATTTAATACTAGCCACCGAATACTGTCAGATGCTCGATGAGTGAATTGAACAAACTATAAGAGAATTGTTGGAAGGGGAGGGTAATTTAATGTGAATTCTAAAAATCACCGAATTAGATTCTATGCTACGCTCTAAGATGAATTCCAAATGGGCTGTAGTACAGTGATAGAGTTCATGTCTTACATCCCGCTTCGTCTTATTTCATACCAATAAATAACAAAAATAATTCAAATAAAATCTTTTTAAAATTTTAAACATTAAGAAAGATGATAACCTGAAAATATCCTTGGTAGTCTTCATTTTCATCAAATTCAGCAAAATTGAGACTAAGAGAGGAGTTGGGATAGTAATAGAAGCCCATTTCTTCATCAACTGATCACATCTTCCCTTCGCCAAGTTTGTCTCTCTCTCTATTCACCTGCTTTGCTTTGCTTTGTTATCTTACTTTACACTCTCGAGAGAGCGAGATAACGCCTCATTTTTCTCGCTCTTATCACACACATTACACTATTTTTAAATTAATTAAATAAGTGTCAAAACAATTATGTACCCATACGTTTTTAAGGAAAGAAACAATTCTTTTTTTAATCATGCCAAGTTCATTAGATAAGACAGAATGATAAGAAATTTTAGTACTTGCTTATATCTCTAAAATTATTCACCAGATTAAAAGGCGGTTTGGCAAATTTATAGTCCTAAGAAGGTATTAAAACGAGAACTTAATCGGCCCGCATGCAGCGGTAAATAATTAGCGTTAACTGCGGTATGTTTAGCTTTCACTGGATCAAACTCAGTTATAATAACACTAGTCGACAAAAATGAACTTTTTTATTTCACAAGAATAAAGATATGAAATTCTAGAAGTATTTTTCATGCTGAATTCAAATATCATTTCACTTTTGCCCCATCGGGCACAGTTTTAGAGATATAGAGCAAAATAGATGTTAATAGAAAATGAGCTCTAAAACGGCTTTTATTTAGAATGTTCAAATTATTTTTAACGCGACACCCCCGTAAAAATATTCAGGTATTTAGAATACATATGGGTAATTCCACACCAAAACAACATGGCACCTACATGGACCCATTTCAGATTCAAAAATGCCACCCAAATGCTGATTCCTCATGGCAAACTGATGATAAGTTGATAGAAAGAAAAAATTTTTATGTACATTGCAGGCCGTAAAACTCAAAATTAAAATTTCACTCATTTTCAAAGTTCCAGAGTACAATTTTGGAAATTTGTTTACAGTTTGAATAGTTTAATGAAAAAATTGGTTTTGAGCACTATTCCTAAGGGAAATTGACCGTAGAATCCAAAAATCACCGAAAAACCCGAAAATTTTCACCTCTAATAAGAGAAATATACGAATCTGTGATTTTTAAGGTGTTTTTTTCATTAAATTATTCCCGAAAAAACATATATTTTTAAAATTACTTTTCCATGCTTAAGTTACTCTAAAACATGTGTACTTTGATGGGGTTTAAATATTTTTTGGGGAAAGCATGTTTAGTAGGTCAAAATTGAGAAAATTCAAAAAACATGTTTTTTGTGATTTTGACTTCTGCATTCTTTTGCATTCTTTATTAATTTTTATATGTTGCCTATAAGTGTACGACTTTTTGAGTAATACCATTTTATTCTCCATTAAATTCTGTATAATTAAGAAAAAAAAAACGTACCAATCCAATGATCTGGGACAATGTTACAACTCTTTAATAGTTCAAATTCACTTAAAAGTCATCTCAAAATGTTTTAGTTTTTCATTTTCGTAAAAAGAAACAATTATAGTTTTGGGAAATAGTTCAAACAAGTTTTAAAATGAAAGACCAGCATAAATTTTAAGTTTTTTTTTATTGATAAGATCGTATGCCAAACAATAATTCGTATCGGTGCTCACTTTTTTGCATTGAATGATGTGACTATTTTTTGGAACAAATTCATGAAAATTGCGTGTCCCAGGTACGGTGAATGCTTTACTAGCTCCTATGTCTCGGATTGCATCAACATCTTTTTTCCAAACGACTTCGCATTGTATATTTCCGATCAAAAAGATGTTGATGCAATCCGAGACATAGGAGCTAGTAAAGCATTCACCGTACCTGGGACACGCAATTTTCATGAATTTGTTCCAAAAAATAGTCACATCATTCAATGCAAAAAGTGAGCACCGATACGAATTATTGTTTGGCATACGATCTTATCAATAAAAAAAAACTTAAAATTTATGCTGGTCTTTCATTTTAAAACTTGTTTGAACTATTTTCCAAAACTATAATTGTTTCTTTTTACGAAAATGAAAAACTAAAACATTTTGAGATGACTTTAAGTGAATTTGAACTATTAAAGAGTTGTAACATTGTCCCAGATCATTGGATTGGTACGTTTTTTTTTCTTAATTATACAGAATTTAATGGAGAATAAAATGGTATTACTCAAAAAGTCGTACACTTATAGGCAACATATAAAAATTAATAAAGAATGCAAAGAATGCAGAAGTCAAAATCACAAAAAAATATGTTTTTTGAATTTTCTCAATTTTGACCTACTAAACATGCTTTCCCCAAAAAAATATTTAAACCCCATCAAAGTACACATGTTTTAGAGTAACTTAAGCATGGAAAAGTAATTTTAAAAAATATATGTTTTTCGGGAATAATTTAATGAAAAAAACACCTTAAAAATCACAAATTCGTATATTTCTACTATTAGAGGTGAAAATTTTCGGGTTTTTCGGTGATTTTTGGATTCTACGGACAATTTCCTTAGGAATAGTGCTCAAAACCAATTTTTTCATTAAACTATTCAAACTGTAAACAAATTTCCAAAATTGTTCTCTGGAACTTTGAAAATGAGTGAAATTTTAATTTTGAGTTTTACGGCCGCAATGTACATAAAAAATTTTTTTCTTTCAATCAACTTATCATCAGTTTGCCATGAGGAATCAGCATTTGGGTGCCATTTTTGAATCTGAAATGGGTCCATGTAGTGCCATGTTGTTTTGGTGTGGAATTACCCATATAAATTTTAAGTTTCATTCCAATCGGAGGTCATTTAGACGTGCCGCAAACAGCTTAAAGTTTAGAAAAAGCGAAATTTTCAAGATTTTTTTTGCTTTGGTCACCCCTAATACAAGTTTAGATATCCCTGAATGCAAACATATATTTACGATATTCTATAGTTCTTTAGCTTTCTAAAATTGATTCATTCGTAAAAATCTGTTAATTATTAACGAAATTATGAACAAAAACGTCAGCAAAGAAAAAACACAAGTACACTCACTGATCGAATAAATGAACCTCTTTTTCTTTTACAAGTATAAAGAAAGATATGAGATTCTAAAAATATTTTTTTTTTAATAATATTTAATAAAGCAGGTACCGGTGACCCGATGCTCAGCGAGGATACATTAGCTTCTCGTGGATAGAGTTCGCTTTTTAATTCAATTGAAGTTCATTTTTTTTCGATCAGTGAGTGTACTTGTGTTTTTTCTTTGCTGACGTTTTTGTTTATAATTTCGTTAATAATTAACAGGTTTTTACGAATGAATAATTTTTAGAAAGTCAAAGAGCTATAAAATATCGTAAATATATGTATTTTTTTTACATTCAGGGATATCTAAAATTGTATTAGGAGTGACCAAAGCAAAAAAATCTTGAAAATTTCGATTTTTCAAAATTTTAAGCCGTTTGCAGCACGTCTAAATGACCTCCGATTGGGATGAAACTTAAAATTTATATGTATTCTAAATATCTGAATATTTTTACGGGGTGTCAGGTTAAAAATATTTTGAACATTCTAAATAAAAGCCGTTTTAGAGCACATTTTCTATTAAAATTTATTTTTCTCTATATCTCTAAAACTGTGCCTGATGTTGGGGAAAATTGAAATATTTGAATTTATGAAAAATACGACTAGAATCTCATACAAGTATTACTATTTTTTTCGTTACCACATCCCTACATTAGCCTCTAGAGCTGGAGCAAATTTCATGACAATCCGTTCAGTAGTTCAGAAGTTATTCGTAAAAAAATGAAAAAAAAAAAATCTGGTGTGACTGTCGCACAGCACACAACTTTCTCTTACCTTCGGTAATCGAAAGTTGTGTTCTGTGCTTGTCACACCAGATTTTTTGTGTCGACATATATTTAGTTTCCGCCAATATATTAGAATTAAGGCTCAAACAGACAGAACGCGAAATTCGCGACGCTCAGGCTACGCGCGCTTTTCGCGGCGTAAGGCGTTTTTGCTAAGCCACACAGGAAGCGTAATCTGGGCGTACGATCCGGTATTGTGTATATGTTTCAACAACCTTTATTTAATGAATTTATAAATCTTAAATCTTTATATATAAAATTCTTCTGTACGTGTGTATGTGACTGAACTCCTCCTAAACGACTGAACCAATTATGATGAAATTTTCTGTGTATGTTTGTGAGAGTCCCGGACAGGTTTTGTTTCACAAATAACAATAAGTTAATGAGTAATTAACCGTTAAAGTAAGAAAAAATAAAAATTAGGAGAAATAGTTGCCATGGTAACAAAATATAAATATTTACCCATGTTTACGATTTTTTTTTTTTATTTATTTACATTTTGAATTCTAAAATATCGGCGTAAATTTTTTGTCTGTGTATCGGGAGAGTCCCGGAAAGGATATGATTCACAAAAAATCTTAAGTTCATGAATAATTCACCGTTAAAATAATCTATATATTATAAAAATGAAAAGGGAAAATGTATGTACCGGTATGTATATAAGTAGGCGAGCAAGGGGGGTCCAGGGGCGCAGCCCCCCTGTAGACGAAAAGCCCCGCCGAAGCGCGGGCTTTGCGTCTAGTATTTTATAAATAAAGTATTATATTACGAAAGAAATAGAATATCATTGCAAAATTAGATTTTATTTAAATCTTATTTTATTAATGATAACTTTAATATTTTTCGAGGCTTGTAAATTAGAATAAGATAATACTATTCAATTACCTCGATTCGGACTTTTTACTAATCATAGATTGGCTGCCAACAAAAAACATATTTATTTCAGTCTTATTAAATATAGACTATAATATAACTTTAATATTATTTACTTTTATTTAGTTAGAGGCGAAAAAACAAGTGTTTTTAACTCTATAAGTTTTTTTTATTTCATTACTCATCTTGCTTATTTCGCCTGTTCGCGCGAATGAGTTGTAAATTTGTACAACTCGGAAAAGCTGTCGCGCGAAAGAGAGCGTTTACGCCGCGTAAGTTCGCCCCCTGTGTGACGAGGATGATACAGTCTTGCCTTATACAACATTTCGCGCCCTTTCGCGGCGTTGAAAAAAAACGCCAAGCGACGCGAATTTCGCGTTCTGTCTGTTTGAGCCTTTAAAGATGTCAAATTTATAAACATGGGAAAATATTTATATTTTGTTACCATGGCAACCATTTCTCCTATCTTCTCTATGAAGCACAAGAGTAAAGTGTGCTTCAAACAATTTTGAGAGCAAAACGAGAATATACATTTGAAAGAGCATCTAAAAAATAATTGATTTTTGAATTTTTAATCAAAATCGTTAGAGCGAATTTTGAGAAAATCGAAAAAAACTGAAAAAGTACATCAGTAAAGTACTAGTACTCTTTGGCCGATTTTGATTAAAAGCATTTTTCCGGTCCCGGGGGGGTGTTTAACTTAAATATAAAATTTCAACCTCCTAGCTCAATTCCTTCATGCTTAAAATTGAACACACACACACACACACACAGACAGACCATGTCGCGAAAACCACTTTTTTGGATTCAGGGGACCTCAAGAAACGTGAAGATCCATCAAAATCTCGACATCGAATTTTTGACATGAATCCAATACTTTCTCTCTATATATATATTACATATATATACATAGGTAAGAGAAAGTAAAAATTGAGTTTCAAGATTTCAAACTTTTTTTTTTTTTTTTTTTTACTTTCTCTTACCTATGTATATATGTAATATATATATAGAGAGAAAGTATTGGATTCATGTCAAAAATTCGATGTCGAGATTTTTGATGGATCTTCACGTTTTGAGGTCCCCTGAATCCAAAAAAGTGGTTTTCGCGACATGGTCTGTCTGTGTGTGTGTGGGTGGGTGTGTGTGTGTGTGGGTGGGTGTGTGTGTGTTCAATTTTAAGCATGAAGGAATTGAGCTAGGAGGTTGAAATTTTATATTTAAGTTAAACACCCCCGGGACCGGAAAAATAAGCTTTTAATCAAAATCGGCCAAAGAGTACTAGTACTTTACTGATGTACTTTTTCAGTTTTTTTCGATTTTTCTCAAAATTCGCTCTAACGATTTTGATTAAAATTCAAAAATCAATTATTTTTTAGATGCTCTTTCAAATGTATAATCTCGTTTTGCCCCTCAAAATTGTTTGAAGACCACTTTACTCTTGCACTCCATAGAAAAGATAGGAGAAATGGTTGCCATGGTAACAAAATATAAATATTTTCCCATACTTATAAATTTTACATCTGAATTCAAATATTCCCTACTGCCGGGAACTAAATACATGTCGACACAAAAAATCTGGTGTGACAAGCACAGTACACAACTTTCGATTACCGAAGGTAAGAGAAAGTTGTGTGCTGTGCGACAGTCACACCAGATTTTGTTGGATCGGGACCTGACTCCGGCTGTCAAACGAAATTCCTTTTTCACTCAGGTGCCCAAAGTCAATAAACCTCGGTACGTTAAAAATTATATTCAATAACCTCTCTAACTTCAACTCTCGATAAGTAAAAAACTCGATAACTCAAATTTCTAACCGTTTCCCTTCAACTTTAACTTATCGAGGTTCTACTGTATTTACTAAATGTTAACGCTTTGGCTTTAAATTTTTGTTTACAGAATAGCTATTTGAGGCAAGGAAGTGATTTTGAATAGCATTTTTTAACGCATCCATTACTTTTTAACACCTATTTGTTTATTTTAAATTTTAACGTCTGTTTTTAGAGAATAGACCCCATCCCTCTGAAGCGTGAAAATAAGCTTTTAATCAAAATCACCCAAAGAGTACTAGTACTTTACTGATGCACTTTTTCAATTTTTTTCGATTTTCTCAAAATTCGCTCCAACGATTTTGATTAAAATTCAAAAATCAATTATTTTTTAGATTCTCTTTAAAATGTATATTCTCATTTTGTCATTGAAATCTTCTGAAGACCACTTTACTCTTGTACTCCATAGGAAAGATAGGAGAAATGGTTGCCATGGTAACAAAATATAAATATTTTCCCATACTTATAAATTTTACATCTGAATTCAAATATTCCCTACTGCCGGGAACTAAATACATGTCGACACAAAAAATCTGGTGTGACAAGCACAGTACACAACTTTCGATTACCGAAGGTAAGAGAAAGTTGTGTGCTGTGCGCCAGTCACACCAGATTTTTTAAAAAACATTCACACTTTTTTCTCATTCACACTCACACTCACACACACATTCATACAGTCTTTTCGGCAACTCAGGCCATATAAGACTTTTTACGATATCCGTTATTAATAAATATACATATATGGGGTCCAGGCATTCTTATTTAAGCCATTTGGTATCCAATTGGCTTAAATAAAATCATCGGACTGCCTTGGGGTCCGAACCCGCGACGTTTGGTATATGAGGTTAGCACGCTAACCTCTACGCCCATGCCCCGAGGGCAGATTTCAAACTTCTTTATTTCAAAGAGATCTAATTAAGTATTTAATTTAATTATATTTAAATCCCACACACATTAAATATTTAAATAATAATAATAATAATAAAAATCTTTATTTCCATATATTTTTACAATTACATTTGTGTATGTAACACTGTATTGTGTAACCGGTTATTTTTCGGCTTCGGGACAATTCCCTTTATCCGAATGCATATTTTGCAGCGTTCTTTAAATTAGTGGACAATGTACATTTTAGCTTTGCAGGGGAAAGTTTAAAAAACCCCTAAGTCAGGTAAATTAATATTAACAATAAAACTAAACAAAAAAATCACTAAGAGACTAATGCCGGGTTGCAAGAACGTATTTAACGGTTCGTTAAACGCTTTTGTTGGTTTAAACCTTCCGCTAAATAATTTTGGGTTGCAAGAACGTATTTAAAGGTGATTGGTTCGTAAAAGCTGTATTTAAACAAAAGGTTGAAATTCGGAGCTTTAAACTATAAAGTATCCACTAACCTGATTAGTTTCATTGAAATAAATAAGAATTTGGTGACTATATTATCACGCGAGAGAGGTAAGATAGAAATACATTAATTTAATTGAGTTTTCTTTAGTTTCTGGAACGTATTAAGCGATATTATTAATTATTATAGATATTCATTTGACGAAGAGAAAAAGTGAGGTTATAGTATATTCCCAGTTTCTTTATAATTTATCATCTGACAGCCAGATCTACCAACGAATTTATTATTTTTATTTTACGATATTTAAATATTTTTTGTTTTGTAACCTAATATTAACAATTAAAATTTAAAGAATACAAATATAATTACTATTTTTATTCATTTTATAATTTTGGTACTATTATAAATTATGCAATTTGACAATGCGCCCTTGCGGTCAAATGGCCAACTACATAGAGAGCTGTCATTTTCGGTGGCCCAATCGTTTTTGCATCTATCTATATATCTTAACAGCAGGGAATAGTTAACAGTTCCTTTAAAGCTGCTTTAGCAACAGCCTATAATTTTAAAGCTCAAAGCGATGTTTACTAACAGACTTTTAAATGTTTACAGAACTGTTTTCTTGCAACCCGGCATAATTCTCTGAATTTATCAGGGGATTTGTGTGCGTCCGTTTTCTTTGTTGGTGTCTCGCTTCCAGTTTTTTGAGGTGCTCTTCTAACGATTCAATGTCCAGTCCGACACGAATAATTTCTATTATTTATTCCCGGCGGTGGGTTCGCGATGCTCCTTAGCAGTAGGGCTGGACGGTAATGGATTTTCATTACCGACCTCGATAATGGAAAAAAAACCGGTTTTTCTCGAAAGTCGGTAAAAACCGGTTTTTACCGAAACTCGGTAAAAAACCGGTTTTTACCGTAAGTCGGTTTTTACCGAGTTTCGAGAAAAACCGGTTTTTACCGATCTTACGGTAAAAACCGAGTCGTTTTTTTACCGTAGGGCTGTTTTTATCGAATTTTTCTCGTTTTCCATATTTTTACTTGAATTTTCATCACTTTAATAAAATTATACACTTCACATATATACAGTAGCATTTCCAAGTGTAATTTTTATATTTCCTTTAAGGTCTTTTTCGCATCTAAAGCCATTTAGACCCCATCAGTAATAATTAATTAATTTAAAATGCTTGGTAGCCAATTCAATTGAAATACATTTTGCTCGCTTGTAATGGGAAGCGACCTCGGGACCTCAGGTACACCCACAAGATATGAACCCCAGGGAGAATATTTTTGAATATATTCCAAAAATCCTTTCAAAATAAGGGATTTATGAAATAAGTATAATTATTAAAACTTTTTTAAATACGTACGTATTTAATAAAAAAAATTTTAGACAAACATATTTGAAGAGACGCAAGAGTGAAAGGGAGAGGCTAAGGGAGGGGTCCCTCTCTTCTCTTTTCTCTCTCTCTCTCTCTATCTCTCTACGACACTAAGAGGCGGGCAATAAAATTTATTATAAGCCTACATTTTATAAACTTGGTTTTTTTTTCTGCTAAAAAAAATAAAAAGATAGATTTTTACCTATTGATATAAAAATTTAAATTTAATTAAATATAGTCTATTTAGATAAAATAAAAAATAGCCTATCATGATCTATATGTCATTAAAATCAGAAAAAAATTTCCAATTTAATTAATCTAAGTAGACCTGAAAAAATTACAGATATTAAATTTATTATTATAATTAATTTTATTATTTTTTTATTATATTCGTTTCTCTCTTTTTTCTTTAATCGATTAAGAAAAATAATTTTTGCCCCGTCCAATTTTTGCAAAGCCCAACCCTTCTCCCCTTATATATGAGTTTTGAAAAAATTGGACCCCTCGGGTGCAAATTTGATGAAAATTGGAATTAAACCTCAGAGTAAGACTATGATGAACTAAAAATGATCCCCGACCCCCCTACTGAATTTTTTAGTTTTGAATAAATTCGCCCCCAATAGACAAAATTCGATGAAATTTTAAATGGAGGGGCTGCATCATTTTGAGTTGATCATACTCTTTTAGATTCTACCCTGAGCTTAAATTCCAATTTTGATCAAATTTGCACTAGTGGGGGCCAAGTTATTCAAATCTCAAAATTAGGGGGGTCCGGGGTCATTTTGAGTTGATCATACTCTTTTTAAATTCTACTCTGAGCTTAAATTCCAATTTTGATCAAATTTGGCTTAGTGGGGGCCAAGTTATTCAAATCTCAAAATTAGGGGGGGGTCCGGGGTCATTTTGAGTTGATCATACTCTTTTAGATTCTACCCTGAGCTTAAATTCCAATTTTGATCAAATTTGCACTAGTGGGGGCCAAGTTATTCAAATCTCAAAATTAGGGGGGTCCGGGGTCATTTTGAGTTGATCATACTCTTTTAAATTCTACTCTGAGCTTAAATTCCAATTTTGATCAAATTTGCACTAGTGGGGGCCAAGTTATTCAAATCTCAAAAATAGGGGCGTCCGGGATCAATTTGAGTTGATCAGTCTATCTAAATATTATTATTATTATTATTATTATCTATTCCCATAAGAAATAAGAGAAAGTAAAACAAATCTTGTATAAAGTCACTTCAGATTTCTTTTACTTTCTCTTTTTCATATTCAATTAAAAAAAAAAAAAAAATTTAAATTACACTTCTTAAAGCTAAAACTTGAAATCTTTCGATAAAATAGAGAAATTACGGGTTTTACCGTGTCTCGAGAAAAGCAGATTTTTACCGAGTTTCGAGAAAAACCGGTTTTTACCGAGTTTCGAGAAAAACCGGTTTTTACCGCAGGCCGATGAAACTAAAAGTCATTTTTTTACCGTAGGGCTGTTTTTATCGAATTTTTCTCGTTTTCTTAAAATGCTTGGTCGCCAATTCATTTGAAATACCTTTTTCTCGCTTTAAATGGGAAACGAACCCGGAACACCTGGTACACTCACATTATATGAACTCAGGGAGAATATTTTTGAATACCAGTATATACCAAAAATCCTTTCAAAATAAGGGATTTATGAAATAAGTAGGTATATAATTATTAAAACTTTTTTAAATACGTATGTATTTAATAAAAAAATTTTAGACAAACATGCTTCAAGTGAGGGGAGAGTGGAAGGGAGGGAGGGCTAACACCATTTCGTTTCTTCTCTTTGTCTATCTCTCTCTCTCTCCCTCCGACATTCAGCGGCGCGCAATAAAATTTATTATAAGCCTACATTTTATAAACTTTGTTTTTTTTTCTGCTAAAAAAAATAAAAAGATGAATATTTACCTATTGATATACAAATTTAATTTTAATTAAATATAGCCTATTTAGATAAAATAAAAATAGCCTATCATATCTATATATCATTGAAATCAGAAAAAAATTTCCAATTTAATTAATCTACTTAGGCTTGAAAAAATTACAAATATTAAATTTATTATGAGCCTATAATTAATTTTATTATTTTTATTATATTCGTTTCTCTCTTTTTTCTTTAATCAATGAAAAAATTGGACCCCTCGGGTGCAAATTAATGAAAATTGGAATTTAACCTCAGAGTAAGACTATGATGAACTAAAAATGATCCCCGACCCCCCCCCCCCTCTTCCACAATTTTTGAGTTTTGAATTCGCCCCAATAGACAAAATTCGATGAAATTTGAAATGTAGGAGCTCATCATTTTCATTTGATCATAGTCTTTTATATTCTACCCTGAGCTTAAATTCCAATTATCATCAAATTTGCACTAGTGGGGTCCAATTTATTCAAATCTCAAAAATTGGGGTGGGGGGGGCGCCGGGGATCAATTTGAGTTGATCATAGTCTTTTAGATTCTACCCTGAGCTTAAATTCCAATTATCATCAAATTTGCACCAGTGGGGGCCAAGTTATTCAAATCTCAAAATTAGGGGGGTCGGGATCATTTTGAGTTGATCATACTCTTTTAGATTCTACTCTGAGCTTAAATTCCAATTTTGATCAAATTTGCACTAGTGGGGGCCAAGTTATTCAAATCTCAAAAATTGGGGAGGGGGCGTCCGGGATCAATTTGAGTTGATTATAGCCTTTTATATACTACCCTGAGCTTAAATTCCAATTATCATCAAATTTGCACCAGTGGGGGCCAAGTTATTCAAATCTCAAAAATTGGGGTGGGGGGGGCGTCCGGGATCAATTTGAGTTGATTATAGCCTTTTAGATTCTACCCTGAGCTTAAATTCCAATTATCATCAAATTTGCACCAGTGGGGGCCAAGTTATTCAAATCTCAAAAATTGGGGTGGGGGGCGTCCGAGATCAATTTGAGTTGATCATAGCTCTTTTAGATTCTACCCTGAGCTTAAATTCCAATTATTGATCAAATTTGCACCAGTGGGGGCCAAGTTATTCAAATCTCAAAAATTGGGGTGGGGGGGGGGCGTCCGGTATCAATTTGAGTTGATTATAGCCTTTTATATACTACCCTGAGCTTAAATTCCAATTATCATCAAATTTGCACCAGTGGGGGCCAAGTTATTCAAATCTCAAAAATTGGGGTGGGGGGGGCGTCCGGTATCAATTTGAGTTGATTATAGCCTTTTATATACTACCCTGAGCTTAAATTCCAATTATCATCAAATTTGCACCAGTGGGGGCCAAGTTATTCAAATCTCAAAATTAGGGGGGTCCGGGGTCATTTTGAGTTGATCATACTCTTTTAGATTCTACTCTGAGCTTAAATTCCAATTTTGATCAAATTTGCACTAGTGGGGGCCAAGTTATTCAAATCTCAAAAATTGGGGGGGAGGGGCGTCCGGGATCAATTTGAGTTGATCAGTCTACCTGAATATTCCCATACGAAATAAGAGAAAGTTAAACAAATTTTCTTGTATGAAGACACTTAAGATTTTTTTTTCTATTATAATTCAATAAAAAAAAAAAATAAAAAGAATCTTAAATTACACCTCCTAAAACTGAATATAAGCTTGAAATCAATTCGATAAAATAAAGAAAATACGGATTTTACCGTGTTTCGAGAAAAGCAGATTTTTACCGAGTTCGAGAAAAACCGACAAACGGTAAAAACCGGTTTTTTACCAGACTTTCGAGAAAAACCGGTTTTTTTCCGACTTTCGAGAAAAACCGGTTTTTACCGACTTTCGAGAAAAACCGGTTTTTACCGAATTAGAGGTTCGTTACCGCGTTTTCGGTAAAAAATTTTTTACCGGTTTTTACCGGTAAACCGGTTTACCGTCCAGCCCTACTTAGCAGTCTATTAAATATTTAAATTTGAAATTTTATTTTCCTAATTGTTTTTGTTGGTTTGATTTTGTGGGATTTAGTAAGAGTCCAATTTAAAAAATTAAAGAATTTTTTTCTAATGATTGACCAGCAAACTAAAAGAGATGGTCCGCCTCAGGCGGGGATTTTTCCACCATACACGATTAAGAGCGGGGAACGTTTTGCAATTTCGTTGTCTATTTCTCACGTTTATTAAAATAAAAGTGAAAAATAGGCAAGCAAGTAAAGGAATAATTTCAATACGAATGAATATCAAAAGGAATAATAGTTGATATATTCCAGGTGAAGGTCACATTGATGTCGCAATTGAAATATAATATTATAATTAAAATTAGAAAAAGAATCACGTTCATCAGGCACCACAATGAATTTCTTTTAAATGATTTAAATCGAAAGTAGTTTGTCATTATAACCGATTCTTTAAATAAGTAGATAGAATTCATTTTCTGGAATTTAATTAATATTTACTAGCCGCTCTGCCCGCATTTAGCGTGCTTCGCATCTAGCCGGGGAGTTTTCGCCCCTCCGACTTCGGCTCGGGCCTTCGCCTTTTCTTAATCAAGAGGGTGCCGCTATTGTTCAGTCAACTCGTTTCAGGCCATTGTCCGTCCGTCTGTCTGTCTTTATTCAATCCGAGTCCCATTTCCGATTTCTCAACAGAATTGATATTAAAATAATATAGAACAATCTATTAAAAGAACGATCATCTACGTTTGTATGTAAAGCGCGGCACTGAAGACAAGGGCGGATCCAGAAGGTGTTTCTCGGGGGAGGGGTAATCTGGGAAAAATTTTGTTTTTCGCGGAACCAAAAATTTTTTTCATGTTTTCATGTGCCGTTCGCGAGACCAAAAATTTTTCCCATCCGCAAAAATATTTTACCTTTTTTTTTAGAGACCCAAAATTTTTCCTGCCCGCGGAACCAAAAATTTTTTCTGCCGTTCGCGGAACCAAAAATTTTTTCCTGTGCCGTTCGCGGAACCAAAAATTTTTCCCATTCGCAAAAATATTTTACCTTTTTTTTTAGAGACCCCAAAATTTTTCCTGCCCGCGGAACCAAAAATTTTTTCATGCTCCGTTCGCGGTTTCTAAAAATTTTTCCCGTTTTTTAAATCTCGGGGGGGGGGGGTAATTACCCCCTTTACCCCCCCTTGTATCCGCCCTTGACTGAAGATGATGCATAGAAATATCTGCCAAATAAGGGACGTCAGGTGGAGCGATAAATCTGCTGGTTATTATTCTCAGCCCCTTTTTTTTTTTAGGGAAAGCCTTAAATTATGGCATAAAAACCCTCAATAGCCTACAAAAAAAAAAACATTCCCCGTTTAGTTACCCCTGGTGCATCGTGCACGCAGAACACGCACCAACCCCAGTACCGGTATCTAGCTAAATTGCCATCAACCCGGTTCAATTGTTGGGAGTGAGAGGCCCTTCACCTCTCTACTCCCCAAAAATCAGTCCCCTTTCGGGACTGGTCCCTCCTCTCCAATCCTTCTCTATCACGACCTCCATTCTCCATTAAAAAAAAAAAGAAAATTTAATTATATAACAATTTTTATTTTTCATTTCAGAAATTTAATTATATATTTTATTATTGAAATTAATTAAATAATTGTCTTTAATTTTCCATAAGGCTCTCGCCTAATGCTTTTCAATAGGAAAATTCTGAACTTTCAGAAATTTTTTGAGCTACTCCATTTGTGAATTTGGACACCAGAATATTTTTTTTTTTAACTTTCTCTTACCTATGTATATATATATATATAGAGAGAGAGAAAGTATTGGATTCATGTCAAAAATTCGATGTCGAGATTTTGATGGATCTTCGCGTTTTGAGGTCTGTCTGTCTGTCTGTGTGTGTGTGTGTTCAATTTTAAACATGAAGGAATATGAGGCTGAAATTTTATATATAAGTTAAACCGGGAGCGTGAAAATAAGGTTTTAATCAAAATCGGCCAAAGAGTACTATGTATTTTTTCAGTTTCCTCAAAATTTTTTCTCAAAATTTGCTTCAACGATTTTTTTTTAATTCAAAAATCAATCAATTATTTTTTAAATCCTCTTTAAAATGTATATTCTCATTTTGCGATTGAAATCTTCTGAAGACCACTTTACTCTTGTATTTCATAGAAAAGATAGGAGAAATGGTTGCCATGGTAACAAAATATAAATATTTTCCCATACTTATAAATTTTACATCTGAATTCAAATGTTCCGTACTGTCGGGAATTAAATATATGTCGACACAAAAAATCTGGTGTGACTGTAGCACAGAACACAACTTTTGATTATGTGTCCTGTACGACAGTCACCCAGATTTTTTTTAATGTAAAAATTCTCGGTTTTCCAATAACCATTTTCATTTAAATTTTTACACTCTTTAATCAAAATAAAAAAATAAATAAATAAAAGAACAATCAGAAGACACAATGAATAATAAATTATTTTTAATTTTTCATTCAGATACATTTTTATTTCTTATCTAAATGCCATGTTTGTTTTTATCTATACAAACAATGAATGTATATTAATATAGGTGTTTAAAAAAAGAAAAAATTTAACCTTCATATAAATGAATAGATAGCCTAAACACTTATATATACTCGATTAATATTACTATATTTTTTTTTTAATAAAAAAATTCTAATATACAGTTATACCTCTTATAATCCGGTGCAACTGATTTGAAACCCGATTAATTAACTAATCTAGCTAGATAAAAGTTTTTTCCTGAATTTTTTTATTTTATTTCTATGCAAAATATGATCCTTTCATTTTTAGTATTGCGAAAAAAAAAAACACCTCAAAGAGAAAGTTAACGAAATTAAATAAAAAAAAAAAAAAGATTTGTATAATCAATGTTGCCACATTGCTTTTTTTTTGTTGTTTGAGACTCGAATTCTTCAAATAATAATTAGCACTTGGGTTTTTCCTTATTCCATGAGAAACGTTTAAAAAAACGTAAATCTTTGTTTCAAGCCAACGTTTCTTTTCTTCCTGGCACAGAAAAATATTTTTTGTTTTGTTATTTTAAAAAAAACTCGTACAAAAATCAATTATTTCTTTCTACATATAATTACGGAATGTCCGTCTGTCTGTCTGTCGCCCGCTGTTTGAAGTTGGAATTTCAAAATTAAGTTTTGCACTTATAATAGATAGATAGATAAACTTTATTATGGGCCAGAGATGTTTAGCTCCATTAGCCCTTGTAAACGAGGGCGTAATGGAGAATCCAGGATAAATACTTAAATCCGCAGATTAAAAATAATAATAAAGAAAATGAAATATATTAATATATAAGCAATAAAACTTTTGTCTTTGGGAGGGCCGGACCTCTCTGAGTTCAGATGAAAACGGAAAAATCTGGTGTGACTGGTTGCACAGCACACAACTTTCTTTTACCTTCGGTAATCGAAAGTTGTGTACTGTGCTTGTCACACCAGATTTTTCGTGTCGAGATATATTTAGTTTCCGACAGCACGGTACATTCGATTTTCAAGATGTACAATTTATAAGTATGGGAAAATATTTATATTTTGTTACCATGGGAACCATTTCTCCTATCTTTTCTATGGAGTACAAGAGTAAAGTGGTCTTCAGAAGATTTCAATCGCAAAATGAGAATATACATTTGAAAGAGCATCTAAAAAATAATTGATTTTTGAATTTTAATCAAAATCGTTAGAGCGAATTTTGAGAAAATCGAAAAAAACTGAAAAAGTGAATCAGTAAAGTACTAGTACTCTTTGGCTGATTTTGATTAAAAGCTTATTTTTCCGGTCCCGGGGGGTGTTTAACTTAAATATAAAATTTCAGCCTCATAGCTCAATTCCTTCATGCTTAAAATTGAACACAGCACACACACACACAGACAGACCATGTCGCGAAAACCACTTTTTTGGATTCAGGGGACCTCAAAACGTGAAGATCCATCAAAATCTCGACATCGAATTTTTGACATGAAACCAATACATTCTCTCTATATATATATTACATATATACATAGGTAAGAGAAAGTAAAAATTATCGAAAATTTGTCTTTGGGAGGGCCGGACCCCTCGGGGCTCAGGTGAAAACGAAAAAATTTGGATAAAAAAAAAAATTTAATGGAAATTTGTCTTTGAGAGGGGGGCCCGAGCCGCAGGAAGTTCCGGTATTTTGTGTGTTACACACACATTCCCAAAAAAAATAAACGAAAAACCTTTTGGCTCTTCATTCATTGATTAGGCAAGTAATTTCACCCAAATGAAAGAATATAAAATGAAAGTTGCTGAAAACTTAAGGAAGTCTACATTTAGAAATATTTTTTTTTTTTTTAATCAGGTTTCAATGCAAATCTGTTTAAAGGTAAAGGAAATAAAATATTTCTTATCTTATTTTTTTTTTTTTATCATTTTAGTCAAAATATTATTTGCCTATTTGACGTAATTCAATGTCATATTGTACCCAAGAAAATGAATTTGATAAATTATTATTATTACGTAAAAGGATTCCGCACATCGTCCATGTCATTTGGAGTGAATGGTAGAGGTCATGATCGTCATCAGTCATCCACTTCCCGTTCGGGAACGATTTTATTGCCTTCTAATCAAATATGGTAATCTGTGCTCTTTGATAATAAAATTAAATTTAAATAATAAAGGTGTTAAATGAGTTTCAATTTCAGATCCGACATTTCGGTTATCTTCAGGAAACCATTGTCAGCAAATTGAGCATTATTCAGGTCTTTTCTCTAAAAACAGAAGTTAAAATTTAAAATCAACAAATGGGCGTTAAAAATTAATCAGCGTTAAAAAAATGCTATTCTCTAAACAAAGTTTTAACAGCGACGTTAACATGTTGCCTTTTATTTCAAAGCTATCAAAATCATAACCTTACTTTTTGGTTAAGGACGTCATTGTTATTTTAAACACGACGTTAAAATATTAAAGCCACCCCCTAGACATGGCATTAATTTTTAACACTACAGTAGAACCTCGATAAGTTAAACCTTGCTAAGTTCAAAACCTCCGTAACTTAAAAATGTTTTCAATTCCCTTCCCTTGACAGCGTAAAACCTCTATTACTTAAAGAACAAAACCTCTGTAACTTAAACAAATATTTTGAGCATAGCCCTCGATAACTTAAAATAATATTTTGGTCACCTCTATAACTTAAAGTATTTCTTTACATATCATCGAAAAAAGTTGATGCAGAAAATCAAAAATACATGAAGCAGAAAAAAATTACTGATTTTTTTGTAAATAAATAAATCTATTAATTTAATTTATATTTAACTAAACTATTCTAAATAAACAAATAGATCAAACGAAATTCCTTTTTCACTCAGGTGCCCAAAGTCAATAAACCTCGGTACGTTAAAAATTATATTCAATAACCTCTCTAACTTCAACTCTCGATAAGTAAAAAACTCGATAACTCAAATTTCTAACCGTTTCCCTTCAACTTTAACTTATCGAGGTTCTACTGTATTTACTAAATGTTAACGCTTTGGCTTTAAATTTTTGTTTACAGAATAGCTATTTGAGGCAAGGAAGTGATTTTGAATAGCATTTTTTAACGCAGTGTTTCCATTACTTTTTAACACCTATTTGTTTATTTTAAATTTTAACGTCTGTTTTTAGAGAATAGACCCCATCCCCTCTGAAGCGTGAAAATAAGCTTTTAATCAAAATCACCCAAAGAGTACTAGTACTTTACTGATGCACTTTTTCAATTTTTTTTTCGATTTTCTCAAAATTCGCTCCAACGATTTTGATTAAAATTCAAAAATCAATTATTTTTTAGATTCTCTTTAAAATGTATATTCTCATTTTGTCATTGAAATCTTCTGAAGACCACTTTACTCTTGTACTCCATAGGAAAGATAGGAGAAATGGTTGCCATGGTAACAAAATATTAATATTTCCCCATGCTTATAAATTCAACATTTTGAAAATCGAATGTACCGTACTGTCGGAAACTAAATATATGCCGACACAAAAAATCTGGTGTGACAAGCACAGAAGACAACTTTCGATTACCGAAGGTAAGAGAAAGTTGTGTGCTGTCACACCAGATTTTTTCAATTTGCACTGAGACTTTGAAGATGGTTCAAAGCATGAACCGAAATGTCAAATCGAATAATAAAGAAAAACCTCTAGCTGTATTATACCTATTAAAATCAAATCCTAATCAAACTACTTTACAACGATGACATGATGGCGCATTCTTTTGTCAATTAAATCAAGTTAATAAAGAAAATTTAATTTAATTATTCTAGTTGTGTGTGAGTTGTCTTAACAAATAATATATTGCCAACACTACATCCTTCTACATCGTCAATCCTCGAGCTCAACGCCACAAAAAGCATTCAATCAGGGTCTATTCTCTAAAAACAGACGTTAAAATTTAAAACAAACAATTGGGTGTTAAAAGTAATGTAAGCGTTAAAAAATTGCTATTCAAAATCACTTCCTTGCCTCAAATAGCTATTCTGTAAACAAAAACTTTAAAGCCAAAGCGTTAACATTTAGTAAATAGTGTTAAAAATTAATGCCATGTCTAGGGGGTGGTTTTAATATTTTAACGTCGTGTTTAAAATAAACATCGCGTGTTTAGTAAGGTTATGATTTTGATAGCTTTGAAATAAAAGGCAACATGTTAACGTCGCTGTTAAAACTTTGTTTAGGGAATAGCAATTTTTTAACGCTGATTACTTTTTAACACCCATTTGTTTATTTTAAATTTTAACGCCTGTTTTTAGAGAATAAACCTGAATTTGAGGAAAGTAGAGAAATTATTTGCAAAATGGTAAAGAACACTTTAAAAAAAGGACAGAAAGCAGGTGTTTGATTGTTGTAATAATTTCAATATTCACCTTAAAAGCGAATGATTTCACTTTTCTTTCACTTTTAGTCTGTCAAACACACACACACACACACACACGCACACACAAACACAATCACTCGCTGATCAGCTGTTTGTTGTTCTGTCCCCTGATCGACACTGGCTCAAGCAAGGCTGCTGCTACACGAGCGTAGAGAAAGTCCATATTTTTATTTCTAATGCAGCAAATGCAGAGAGTGAGGTGAGTGGGAGGAGGGAGGAGGAGGAGGGAGGAGGAGGAGGATAACGACAACAACAAGGACGACACTGCGATTATATAATAAAAAAGAAGAATGCAAGGAAGGAAATTGGAATTTTTGTTTCAAATTACGATTTGTTTAGCCATTGGCCAAAAAAAAAAAAAAAAAAAAAAAAATTGACCTTGGATTATTTTCCTTAAAAGGTTACCGACTGCTGAGGTAGGCAAGAAGTTCACCTTTGGAGTAAAGAGAAAAATCTGGTGTGACTGGTCGCACAGCACACAAAGTGAAATTTATAAACATGGGAAGATATATTTTGTTATCATGGACACTTATCTTACAAGAGTAAAGTGTGCTTCAAGCTATTCCAAGGGCAAAATAAGAATATACATTTTAAAGAGCATTTAAAAAATAATTGATTTATGAATTTCAATCAAAATCGTTAAAGCGAATTTTTAGAAAATCGAAAAAAAACTGAAAAAGTTCATCAGTAAAGTACTAGTACTCTTTGGCCGATTTTGTTCAAAAACTTCTTGTCACGTCCCAGGGGGGGTGCCTTACTTAAATATAAAATTTCAACTTAGCTCTTTTCGTTCTTGAGATATTTTGTTCACAGACAGACAGACACATATATTTACTTTCTCTTACCCTATATATGAAATACATAAGAGAGAAAGTATTGCGATCATGTCAAAAAATTCGATGTCGAGATTTTGATGGATATACATGTTTTGAGGTCCCCTGAGTCCAAAAAAGTGGGTCCCGCAAATTGGTCGGTGTGTGTGTGTGCCTGGAAGATTTTTAATCATGAAGGAAATGAGCTATTAAGTTCAAATATTGTATTTAAGCTAGGCACCCTCAACTCGTGAAAAAAGGCTTTTAAACAAAATCGGCCAAAAAAGTACTAGTACTTTACTGATGTACTTTTTCAGTTTTTTTCGTTTTTCTCAAAATTCGCTCCAACGATTTTGTTTAAAATTCATAAATGAACTATTTTTTAGGTGCTTTTTAAAAAGTATCTAAGTGAAATTTTTCGTGAAAATTGTTTGAAATACACTTTACTGATCTGGAAGCATTCTTAGTTCAGCGCCATCTATGAATCACGTGGTCAAGTTTGAAACTAAGGTGCTATGGGAAACTATATATAGCTCGACACAAAAAAATCTGGTGTGACTGGCACGGTGCAGAACTTTCTCTTACCGAAGGGTAAGAGAAAGTTGTGTGCTGTGCGCCATCACACCAGATTTTTTTTTTGTCTCCTGTCTATGGCTGAATATCTTTGAAGAATATTTGACCCCAAAATGATAAATTAGTGGCTACGATTTAGGCATGAAGATTCCTCATAAAAGAACTTAATT
>JAKCPI010010631.1:0-15215 GCA_023213315.1 Euborellia annulipes
AAAATTTTTTATTACCGCCCTAGTTGTATTGTATATCATTGGAAAGGGCATCTAAAAAGCTGTAAAATGACACCTCATTCATCTCTCTATCTCATCTCTAAGAGATTTTAGAGCAATTTAAATAGATGTGGTTAGGTCGATTTTTTGCCATTTTTGACAACTTTAACGCGCCATATCTTTTAAACGTGTTGAGATATTAAGTTGAAATTGGGGCTTTTTCTTAGTCTCTATTGACTCTACCTATGACCCAAATTTCATAGAAATCTAAGATGGTGAGGTTCAAAAGTGTATCGATTTGACGTGGAATGACTCTTAAATTAACCCGAAAACGGGTTTGGGTATCCAACAACCATTCAGAATTTTTCAGCACCAAAATTCATGAGGAGAAAAGTAAATAAATATTTTGGTAAATTGAAGTTTTTAATAACTTTAACTAAAGTTAACCTAACGCGTACTGTACCACTTGGTTAAGAAACGCTGTTAAAATTTAACCTTATCTCATCAAATGAGAGAATAAATTTTCTCTCGAATCATAATTTATAAAAGAAATTCATTTTTAGGAATAAAAAAAAAAAGTGAAATTGAATTTGACAAATAGACTGAAACTTTTGGCGTTGAAAATGAACGTTATTATGAAAAATATAAAAAGAGAAAAATAAAAACAAAATTGAACTTGAATTTGCATTTTAATTCATTCATTTCAATGGAAAGAAAAAAGTTTGTTTATTTCTGGCAGTATCATCATATTTACTATTTGTTAATTTTGAGGAAAATTGTTATTTCACCATTTCAAAGTAATGATAACTTAAAAAAATTAATTTAGAAACAGAGTGAAACTAACTGTGCAATTAACGTTATGAGATAGACAGTATCTATTCAAGGACATAATTTTATCATTTGTTTGTTTTTTTTTTTTTTTGTTTTTTTTTTTAAACATTCACACTTTTTTCTCATTCACACTCACACTCACACACACATTCACACGGTCTTTTCGGCAGCTCAGGCCATATAAGACATTTGCGATAACCGTTATTTATGAATTTATATATATTAGGGTCCAGGCATTTTTATTATAAGCCATCTGGTATCAAGGGCGGATCCAGAGGGTGTTTCTCGGGGGGGGGGGGTTAATCTGGTGTGACTCGTCGCACAGCATACTATTTTTTTTAATTTCGGTAATTTAAAAGCGCATTCTGTACTTGTTTACCAGAATATAAATACACATCAAATTTTTAAGTATTAATTTTAAAAATTTTACATTAAAAATAAATTTTTTGCCAAAAAAAGGTATTTTTTCGAATCTCGGGGGGGGGGGGTAATTACCCTCTTTACCCCCCCCCTTGTATCCGCCCTTGTCTGGTATCCAGATGGCTTAAATAAAATCATCGGACTGCCTGGGGTCCGAACACGCGACGTTGGGTATATGAGGTTAGCACGCTAACCTCTACACCACGCCCCGTGGGCTTGTTTGTTGTTTGAAATTTTACTAAGCAAAGTCATTCTACCTTTAGATTAAATTTTGCCAATAAAGTCCAAATACCAGTAAGATAAGTCGGGGGTGAGCTCACCTCGGAATAAAAGAGGGTTTAAAATATTATAATTTATCGTAACATTACAAATTTCAACATTTTTTAAAAAACGTACAGTGACGGCGCTACGTGGGTGGAGGGGGGCTGGGACAAGCGCCCCAACAATGACATTAATGACATTTTAGGGAATTTATAAATCATTTCTAGAGTAAATTATTATATTTTCTCCACCGAGATTTAAAAAAAAAATACTTTTTCGCAAAAAAAATTTATTTTTAATGTAAAATTTTAAATATTTATACTTACAAATTTGATTTGTATTTATATTTTGGCAAACAAGTACAGAATGCGCCTTTAAATTACCGAAATTAAGAAAAAATAGTGTCCTGTGCGACCAGTCACACCAGATTATCCCCCCCCAAGAAACTCCTCTGGATCCGCCCTTGGTTGATATAGTCTACGTATATCAGTGGTTCCCAACCTGGGGGCGATCGCCCCCTAGTGGGCGATTTGGGTTATCAGGGGGCAATAAATAAATAACTGGAGGGCCATGAGTATTCATAGGGGTAAAAATTTAAAAAAAATTAGTTTACTCAAATTTTTTTTTTTTTTTTTTTTTTTTAAACATCCACACTTTTTTCTCATTCACACTCACACTCACACACATTCATACAGTCTTTTCGGCAACTCAGGCCATATAAGACTTTTTACGATATCAGTTATTAATAAATATACATATATGGGGTCCAGGCATTCTTATTTAAGCAATTTGGTATCCAATTGGCTTAAATAAAATCATTTGACTGCCTGGGGTCCGAACCCGCGACGTTTGGTATATGAGGTTAGCACGCTAACCTCTACGCCATGCCCCGAGGGCTACTAAAATTTAAAAGAACAAAAATTAGAATTAAAAATTATAAAAATATTTTATAATTTTGAAAATTTATTCATTTAGGGGTGAAATAAATGAGAGGGGCATTCGCCTTCTCGACTATAAATCCCACCCTGGAAAAATTTTTTATTTAAGGGCCTGAGAATGTTTTATTTTCCATTTTAAAAATGCCCTTTTTAGATTTGTTGTAAATGCCGTTATCATTGAGTGGGAGGATGAATGAAAGCTTGGGAGTGTGACAGTATTACAAGTCATCAGAGCAATGACTTCCCATCCCCTCCCTCTCTCTTTCCTTGGTCATCATCAATTTCAATACCAACCAACCGATGTAGGTTAGCATGTAAATGCTTGCAATAACAAAGCTCTTTATTATCTAGAAAATGAGATCTTTAGAAAAACCAAACATATGGGTTCTACTTCAAAAAAAATGTCCTAGAAAGAGCCGCCATATATTTAAATATGAATTTATCAGCGAGGACTGGAGAAACCCCGTATTTTATTTATGTTAGATCAGCGATCCTTTCACTTCTTTTTGGGCCAAATAAACATCACCAAAAAAAAAATATATTTTTGAAGATAAATTTTTTCTTTGGCTGGAGACTGTGTATAGTATTGGTGATGGGTAGGCAGCCAGGATTAGAAATAAAACACGAAATTTTATCTCATTCTACTCGTCGACGTTTCGGGTGCTAGGTGAAGGGCAGTGGCGTAACCAGGGGGGGCGAGGGGGGGCTCGAGCCCCCCCCGCCCCAGGCGCATCGAGACCTTGGCGCCCCCCGAAACCGGCATAGGCGCCCTACGGCCTCTAAGATATAGCCCAGCGAATGTGATTTTATCATATTCTTTCCATCGATTGTCTTAAAAAATTGATTGTTTTCTTTTAAAATTATATTACAACTTGAATTCTACTATTTTAAAGAATTTAATTCCAAAAATAATAAATAACGTATATAGAGGCTTTAAAATTAAAATTTTTTTTATTTTGCAATATATAAGCCTTAATTTGATGTTTTATGCCTGTGGAGATTTACTCAGGATTCGTATAAACCTTAATATTTAATTTTTTGGAATTCAAAATTTTTTAGGCATGAAGGAATTGAGCTATGAGACTGAAATGTTATATTTAAGTTAAACACCCCCCGGGACCGTGAAAATAAGCTTTTATTCAAAATCGGCCAAAAAGTACTAGTATTTTACTGATGTAGTTTTTCATTTTTTTCGATCTTCTCAAAATGAAAGGGCTTTTACCATTCTTCAGGCCCGCCCGAGCTCGCCCGGAATTTTTTCAAAGAGCTCGCCCGGAATTTTTTCAAACCCGCCCATTCCCGCCCGAGATTTAGTGAATGAATGAACGAATGTCTAGCAATTTTTAAATAAAATTTCATTTGCATGCCCGTCCGCCCGAACCCGTTTATTTAGACTTGCTACCCGCCCGTAATTTTTTCATGGCCTCCAAAAGCCCGCCCGGCCTGGGCCGCGGGCCGGGCGGGTAACGGGCCAACCCGTAACCGTGCAGGGCTCTAATCGGGGGTTCGGATCCCAGGCAGTCCGATTTTATTTAAGCCATTTGAATACCAAATGTCAAAGTCAAAGTCTTATATGGCCTAAGTTGCCGAAAAGACTGTGTGCATGTGTGTGTGAGTGTGAATGCCAAAAAAAGTGTGTGTTAAAAAAAAAACATGGGAATGACTTCTCCGAGACTTTATCGTATATTCTTTTGGAATTACGTCTGGGTGTGTGTGTGAACACGATTGCTTAAAAACCAAAGCAGCTAGATAGATGAAATTTGGTAGACGCTCCTTACACTAAAATTGTAGATTTCTTTCAACTTTTGGATTAAATTCGTCACTTGGAAGTAGTACTTTACCTAATAAGTTTTTTCAGAAATTTCGAAATTTTCAATTTCTTTGTCATATTATGATAAAATACTCAATTTTAAAAGTTTTTATTCTTTGATATTTTTCCGAAAACTGAATAGTTTTTGAAATAATCACAGAAGAAAACGACATTTTTCTTAAAAGCAAAGAAAAATCAAAACAAAATCATACAGGTGTCATTAAAAAACATGTAAATATAAACAAATTCGCTGAGGAAATTACAGGATGCAAGAAATTTGCCCGCCGAAGGCGGCAATTGCTCGCCGAAGGCGAGCAAGGGGGTCCAGGGGGCGGAGCCCCCTGGAAAATCGGCGCCCTAGTTAAGCTTTGCCCCCCCGCCCTCAAAGGCTGGTTACGCCGCTGGTGAAGGGGTGATTAGCACCCGAAACGTCGACGAGTAGAATGAGATAAAATTTCGTGTTTTATTTCTAATCCTGGCTGCCTACCCATCACCAATACTATATATTTTTGAACTTTTCAAAAGGTTCTTCCGAAACACTCGATTGAGTCGATAAGAGGGAGAACAGAATTAAGTACCTTTAATATAAGCAAAACATATTTTAACTAGATAATATAAATATGATACCGTTGTTAAATAAATCAATTTATTGTCAGTTTCAGTTACTTTGAGAATGAGTTCAATACAAATTTTTATACCCATAACCAATAAGTTCTGGAAATGAACAAGAACAGTTGCGATTCAAATAAATGAACAACCGGTGAGAACGAGTATTTATTTATATTATTTTTCACCTTCTTATGAGAAATAACCTTCAACACTTTTAGGGCCACTTGCCCCAGTTCTAGTCAACTAGCAAATTGCCCTTGACCTAGGGCTCAGAGAGGGAACATAAGCTTCTAGTGTCAAAGGTCGAGGGTCCGCAACCAGTCCCAGGTGGAAAAATTTATTTCAATTAATTAGACACCATTGGATTGAAATAAAAGGGACAAGGTCTAAATGGCCTCAGATGGCGAAAAAAACCTTAAACAAATAAAAAAAAAAAAAAAAAAAACTAGCAAATTTATCCGACCGATAACAAATCATTGAAATAGTAAACAAGAACGTGCCTAACCTTCGAGTTAATAATGAGTTTTTTCACATATAATTAGTTATCTGGAGCGTAAGGAAAGTTTTGTGAAGTTAGCAACTTAATAAAGGCATCATTTATAAAAATTATTTAAAAAAAATTAAAATAATTAATTTGAAAGTTGACAAAATGGACATTTGTCTAAGGTCATTCAAAATGAAAATGAATGAATGAAAATAATTAATTTTGTAATAAAAATTTAAAAATTTCTATTGCAGTTAAGCAATGCCAAGTGGGCGAAAGCTCGGGATTGGTAATCCCGAGCAATCAGCGTGTGCCAAAAGGGTTAAAAACAAGTTCTAAATAAATAAATAAACAAGACTTGCGTTTCTAATTTCTTCACTCCTTAGTTAAATCTTATACCGAACTTTGAGTTTTTGCTAATTAACCACTTCCTAGGAACTTATTTAATCATATGATTAGCTTAACTAGAATTGAAAAGACTCGAAAGTCATAGTCAACTTGCTTATCAGAGGGATAGCTAGTTAATTAGAACTGGAGCAACCGGCCCTTAAAGAAATTGTTTTCGATCTTCTCTCTATTAGGCCTATGGGAAGCGGTGGGAACTAGTCAGTAAATCAAGTGGAACGCCTATAATTCAATATTTTTTTATTTTACTATTTGAATAAATAACAATTATTATTTAATAGATATATATATAGTAGGCTACAACAATTAAAGTACAATCCTAGGAGATCGAATTTGAAGCAAGTTAATATAGGCGATTAGCCGAGGGGATAAGCAGTTTTTAATCCTTATTAATTATTCAACTCTATTTGAGATGCCTCCTCCTGAGGAACGAAACGGGAACCCTCCTCAGTATTATTCCCATGAAAGTTACTCCTCAGAGTAACAATAACGTGTCAGTTCTGACACTCAGTGGCGTCATTTGGGGGGGGGGGAGCCCAAGTGCTCTGAATTTTATAAAATTTTATATTATTCTAAATAAAATACTTCAAAATACATCTACGAGTATACAAACTAAATAAAATTAAACAATTAATTAAATTAAATATGTTTTGACCAAATTTGAGTACCTATTTGTAGGTAAATTTGAAGAAAAAAAAAATGTTTGCACCCCCCCTTAAGAAAAAGTTGAATTGACACCACTGCTGACACTAATGACTGAAGAGAGAGAAAATAGCATCCAATCCCTGGCTTCAAATAGAGAGAAGAAATAAAATAATAATTTCGTTACAGCTTGTTTTGAGTATTATTTTAAGTAATCCAGGACTACATAGGCATAGCCAGGGGGGGGGGTTTGGGGTTCAAACCCCTCCCATGGGACCCAAGCCATGACTAGATATTTAATACAAATTATATTTCACATAGGGTAAGAGAAAGTAAAATATAATAATTTACTCTAGCTAAAAAAACAAACCAAAATGATTTGTAAATAACCTAAAATAATCTTAAATTTTTGAAAAAAAATTTCTTGATCCCCCATCAAAAATTTCTGGCTACGCCAAAGCAGGACTATATTCTAAAATAATAATTTAAAAGAGTGTGAGTTCTAAGTTTCAGACCTTGACTTGTGATTTAATCAGAGATGTTTTTAAGGTCTTCACGGTCAAGGTCAGAGAGAGTTAATTAATGTTTTTAACTTCCTTTCCTCGAGGGGAAGGGAGGAACCTGCTTAGAATTATACCCAAGTATTATTCCCAATTTTAGAGTTTCAATACATACTTAAATATATACTTGAAAACATTCTATTTAGGCTTTCTCCAATTAATTAATAATCATAATTTTTGTTTCTAAAGAGCTGAGATCAATCCCCTAGTTATTAATAAGTTTTCGCCTAGCTTTCAGAAGAGAAAATTTTTTCCAAAGTCATGAGGACTGTTGAGAATTATACTACAGTAAATCCTCGTTTAACGCGGAGAATAAATATGTTTTAATGAAACGAAACGCTAATTAAACCGGTTATCTTAATAAGTAAATTCATTATGGTTAAGAAATAGTGTTTATAAATTTTTACTAGAAATCAGAAATACCGTCCGTATTTACTGATTTACGGTATGTTTCTAAAGAGAAAGGTTCTTCTATTTTTAAAAGCCGAAAACACTTAGAAAATAAATAAATACTAGATGCACACTAAAAATATTTGTGAGGGGACCTGGATCACCCGCACCTTTAGTCAGTCTACTGACAAGTGAGTTTGTGAAAGAAAATTAAAAAATCTGGTGTGACTGGCGCACAGCACACAACTTTCTCTTACCTTCGGTAATCGAAAGTTGTGTTCTGTGCTTGTCACACAGATTTTTTGTGTCGACATATATTTAGTTCCCGACAGTACGGAACATATGAATTCAGATGTAAAATTTTTAAGTATGGGAAAATATTTATATTTTGTTACCATGGCAACCATTTCTCCTATCCTTCCCTATGAAATACAAGAGTAAAGTGGTCTTCAGAAGATTTCAATCGCAAAATGAGAATATACATTTTAAAGAGCATCTAAAAAATAATTGATTTTGAATTTTAAAAAAAATCGTTGGAGCAAATTTTGAGAAAATCGAAAAAAACGAAAAAGTACATCAGTAAAGTACTAGTACTCTTTGGCCGATTTTGATTAAAAGCTTATTTTCCGGTCCCGGGTGGTGTTTAACTTAAATATAAAATTTCAACCTCATAGCTCAATTCCTTCATGCTTAAAATTGAACACACACCCACACACCCACCCACACACCCACCCACACACACACACACACACACACAGACAGACCATGTCGCGAAAATCACTTTTTTGGATTCAGGGGACCTCAAAACGTGAAGATCCATCAAAATCTCGACATCGAATTTTTGACATGAACCAATACTTTCTCTCTATATATATATTACATATATACATAGGTAAGAGAAAGTAAAAAGGAATAAATCCATGATCATTTCAGCAATTAATTTTCTATTCGAATTCCCACCTCTTTCCTACCTGTAAAGGACTATACGGTGAAGTTGATCTTGGAAGAAATTACTAGAATATATTATGTGCCATGAATTATACAGAGTTGGATAATAAAGACGGCATTCGAATATTTGATCAAATAGAAGTCTGCGAATATGAGGAAAAATATTAGCAAATCCAGAGAGCGATTACTAATTGAGAGGGAGCTTAGAGTAAATAAACAAACGAGGGATGGGCAGGTTGTAAGTGGAGTAGAGCGATGCGGCGACGACGACGACGATGATGCCGTTAGCCGGCCCCCAGAAACTCTCAAAGACTCGAACCGCCTGTCAGTCCCATCCCGGCCCAGACAGATCAACAACAACAACAGAGATATCGTCATCGTTATCTACCTCACTAAGTGAGTACTGAATACACATGGTGGTTGGCTGCTGTTGCTCATAACTGCATATCCCCAGGCAAAAACATACAAAAGATTACATACATGGAATCATTCTAACGATTTTGAGAGAAACCGAGAAAACATATTTATTTAAAATAATCATGGGATAAAAAGTTTATTTATAAAAAAAAATATGGTAATTAGACATTTATAGCAATGATAAGTTACAGTAAATTATTCAATTTTTCATTTTACAAACACTCATCATATATATATAGGTCTATAAAAAAAAAACACTCGAGAAGGAGGATAGGTCCGTCAGTAACAATTCTATTTTTCGGCATCAGAGCCCATTTTTATTTAATCAGGGATAAAAGTTTATTTATAAATGTTACAAGATGTGGATTTTATAGCTGGATAATCGTTAATGGGTAAAGAAAAGAATTGCAGCTAGATATAGTTCTTTTATTAGGCCCACTAGGCTGACGTTTCTTGGTCTTGGTCAAGACCATCTTCAGATCAGATCAGCTAGATATATTTCTTTTATTAGGCCCACTAGGCTGACGTTTCGGTCTTGGTCAAGACCATCTTCAGATCAGATGGTCTTGATCAAGATCGAAACGTCAGCCTAGTGGGCCTAATAAAAGAAATATATCTAGCTGCAATTTTTTTCTTTACCCATCTTCTGATCTGAAGGTGGTTTGACCAAGGCCGAAACGTCAGCCTAGTGGGCCTAATAAAAGAAACATATCTAGCTGCAATTCTTTTCTTTACACATTTATTTATAAAATATGGTAATAAGACATAAGACATTTATAGCAATGATTAGACAGCCTTCATTTTCTGAAGGTTAAAACGTTTAATAAATACAACATTTCAACTAATAAGAAAACTTGGAGAGTGGCACCGTAAAAAATATTGCTTTAATAAATATAAATTATATAAATTTTAATACCAATTAATGTATATACATAGGGCTATAGCAGATCCCTAACTCAAAATCAAAGAAATCAAAATTAGACGAAGAATATTAAAACAATAATAATATAATAATAATAATAAGCTTATACTAGACAAGAGTCAAAAGAGACAACCAGCATCCTACTTCAAGGCCATTTTATCCACTCAACAAATGGATAAATAAATCAATTAACAATTACTTTCATAATTGTTATCATCAAAAAAATACTTGTTTCAATTTAACTGTGGTTTATAGAAATGCCTGACCCCACAATAGATATATTCTCTACAACGGTTATCGTCAAAGTCTTATATGGCCTAAGTTGCCGAAAAGACTGTATGAATGTGTGTGTGAATATGAGTGTGAATGAGAAAAAAGTGTGAATGTTTTAAAAAAAAAAAAAAAACTGGTTTATTTACAAGGTTTCGGCCACTTCGGTTAAGGTTGTCATAGGTGCAACATTCTTTCAACATCTTTGTGATCATAAGCCGAATTGTACCTGATGAAGGCAACAGAATGAGATGAAATACCGAAACGTTTTGTTTTAGAAATAAACCACATTTATACTGAAACAAGTCTCTTATTGATGTCGCCACTGTGAATTAATCAAACGTTTTATTGCCCCCTGCAATTTTATGACGGCAATCTTCTGCTCAAAAATCAAATGAAAATCTAAAAATAAATAAAAAACTAAAAATTAATAGAAGTTTTCACAATATTATCAAGCTTAGCGCAGGATGTTAATTTAGATAAAACATGTGGGTATTATTTTATAATTGTTAAGTAAATAAACATCCTGACAAAGGTTGCCGAAACGCTAACAAAAATTTTTTAATAAGAGCCATTCATCTAGTTTGTATCATTGGTAGCCTATTCTGAATTTAAGAACTTATGTAACAAAAATCGAATACTTTCTCTCTATATATTTTATATATAGGGAAGAGAAAGTAATAGAACGTTTGATTAATTCACAGGTATCATTAATTGGGTTTTTTTTATTTTATTTGCTCCGGTACTTGGTTTTACACCATTTTCATTAATTGGGTTTAAATGTGGTTTATTTGTAAAAAATTATTACGTTTCGGTACCTCATTCTGTAACTTTCCTCTGGTACAATTCGCCTTAAGATCGCAGAGATGAAAGAATGTTGCATCTATGACAATCTTATCCGAAGGGATGGGATTGTCGTCATAGTTGTTACAACTTCTTCTCTGCTACAACAATCTTTGTGATCTTAAGCTTTATTGTACCCAGGGGCGTTCCTAAACTTTTTTCCAATTATGTATATTTCAACCTGATTAAAATTGGAAGTGAAAATCATGTGATATAAATATGTGATCAGATAAGCTAATTCTCATTAGAATATATAATAAATGTTTAAAATTTTAAGGTTCGGATATTGAAAAGCATCAGAAAAGAAAAGAAATGAGAAATTCAATAATCATAGAGAATAACAATATCATAAATGGCGTGTGATGATTATTAAAAAAAAAAAAATCTTTGAAATCTATTTTGGGTAATATTAAATAAAATCATGTTTATTAAATTATTAATATTAATAAAAAAAGATTTAAATAAAATTAATACTTACGATTATTGATAAATGTGAAAGGCTCGGTTTAACACTTTAAAAAAAAAACACTTTAAAAAATTAACTCACATTTACACATTCACTCATCAAATTTAACTAAATCCAGGAGTCAAGTGGAAAAGGCAAAAATAGACAAGTCTCAAGTTAGTCACAAGATGGATCGATTTGAATTGTTTTCATTTGAATAAGAACTTTTTTAATTTCTTTATGTGTAAAATTAAAAGTTAATTAACATTATATACAAATAATACCGGAAATAAATAAAAAAAAAAGATTAATTCATCAAAATTTTTATCCATATTTAAAAAGAAAATTTACAAATGTATGTTAAAAAATAGGAGGGAAATAGAAAAAAATCTGGTGTGATTGATCGCACAGCAAACAACTTTCTCTTACCCTTCGTCAAGAGAAAGTTGTGTACTGTGCTTGTCACACCATATTTTTAGTGTCAGGATATATTTAGTTTACGTTGATACATATATTAAAATCCAAGATATAAAATTTATAAACATGGGAAAATATTTATATTTTGTTAACATGGCAACCAATTCTCCTATCTTTCCTATGAAATACAAGAGTAAAGTGGTCTTCAGTAGATTTCAATAGCAAAATGAGAATATACATTTTAAAGATCATCTAAAAAATAATTGATTTTTGAATTTTAATCAAAATCGTAAGAGCGAATTTTGAGAAAAAAAAAAAAAACTGAAAAAGTACATCAGTAAACTACTAATACTCTTTGGCCGATTTTCTTCAAGAGCTTCGGGTCACGTGTCAGGGGGCTTCTAAATTAAATATAAAATTTCAATCTCCTAGCTCTTTTTATTCTTGAGATATTTTGTTCACAGACACACAGACAGACCATGTCGCGAAAACTACTTTTTTGGATTCAGGGGACCTCAAAACGTGTATACTAACTATTATATACAGTATATATATCCTTGCTCAGGAGCCCACATATTGTGGGTACATGGATGGCGACCAAGAGCTGCCCAAGCTGGGACAGGCAGTCTTTCAGTTCTTTAAATGTCTGTCTCTTCCTTCCTCTTTTCAATAGGCGTCAGACCGTGCGACGGGCCGGCCTGTCCTATTTCTTCCGGTCATATGATAGGGTTGGAGGGAAGAGTGAGGTCCGCCGACCCCGAATCGCGGGACAAGGCGAGGAGAGAAGAAGATAGATGTTATATATATATATACTTTGATTAAGATATTAATATTCAATGAATACCTCGATTCGGACTTGACAAGTCATAGATATATTTAACAAATGTGAGAATGGGGCGTTTGACCCACCAACAAATAAACATACTCATGGATTAAAAACCCACCGCTTCTTTTCGGCAAGGATGTAGGGAGGAAAAACAAAAACAAGATTCTTTTATTTTTCCCCAATTGAGTTTATTCCTGATATTTCAAAGGCACAAAGCCTTCTTCTTCAGAGGAAACTGAAAAATTCATAATGTTAACAAAAATATTTATAATAGTTTACAATTTCAACTTAGGGTAAAGACATTGTTGTACCTCATATTACCTCCGTTAAAATTACAATTACAGCCAAGGTTTTTTGCATCAAAAAGCTAAACCTGTAATTGTAATGTTAGGAGTGTAATAAGTACACAATGTCTTTACTAAGTTGAAATTGTAACCTTTATAAATATTTTTGTTAACTTATGAATTTTCAGTTTCCTCTGAAGAAGAAGTTGTCCTTTGAAATATCAGGAATACTCAATTCTCGGAAAATAAAAGAATCTTGTTTTTTGCTCTAATCCTTGAAAGAAAGTGGTCTTTTAATTGTATGTTTTGACATACTCATCAATCTTCAATACTCATGGATTTGTTAAATTTACTATATCTTTAATAAAAAATGAAAGTAAAACTTTTGAGGACAAATAATCGGTTCGGAGGCACTAGGGAAAAAAATTATTTTTATTTATCTATTCAATATGCCCTGATAGTGGCGACTTCAAAACCGGCTCTGTCTAAAGAAAAATAAAAATTTAAAGCTGTTCTACTTTACGTTTATTTTATAGGTAAATGGGAAATCAAATTTCTATTCTATATTTTATTTTATTGATAAATAAAATTTATTATTCTGCACAAGCCATTAGCCTCAAAAACCAATTATGCTAATATATTTTGAAGCTAATTATAAAGTAAACATCGTTAAAATATATGAAATATAGCCTTGTAAAAAATTAATTAGAAATCTTTTTTAGTTCACCATTCGGACCACATTAAAAATTTTGATTTTTGAATAGAAATATTGAAATGAAAATGTATAAAAATTAAATTTTAAGAGTAGAGAATTCAAGTATATGCGGTCGGTCGAGCCGGCCGATTCGGATTAAGAAAATATATTCTATTTTTATTATATTTATATCTCATAGTAAAAGTATAATAGTTCTAAATATTTTGATAAATAATGATCTCAAAATTCTCTCTTGCCCGAAATTCTAAATGCGCCACTGACTCTGAACTATACTTTGATTTTCTTTAATTAATTAATGGGCTATATTCATTCATACAATATATATAAAATTTATTGAAGAATTTTTCTTTACATCTCTGTCCGAATGAGGCTTTTGTATTGGTCATGAATTGTGTTGTCTCTCTAGGAATTATCTTTACAAGCTTTGAGAAGGGTGAATAAATAAATCCTTCTCAATAATATCCATAGGCTGCCCCTATCTTCATTTACAAGCTTTGTTTTTTTTTTTTTAATTTAGGGCTGGATTTAGAAGAGAGCAACGGATGCGGTTTTCATAAATTATATATATATTTTTTTAAGGCTGAACGCACACCGAACGAGCAAAATGTTTTCGAACAAAACGTTTTGTCTAAAACTGTTGCTTTTCTATTGGTCAACGCACACCAAAGGGACAAAACACAATCGGACATGATTCGACATCATCGAACAAAACCTTTTTGCGTGCGTGTGTGCGTTCAGCCTCAAAAATATAAAATTTTGGAATATAATAACTTTAGAGAATTTAGATATTTATAAAGAATGCAATAATGCTTTATTTTATAAATGAGCATGGATGTATATTTTAATATAAGTTTTATAAATGCATTCACGCTCTAACAAGAGATGCTGTTTTATTTATATTTTTTATTTCATCTAAATAATTAGGAAACCCCTCATATGCCAGTTGCCCCGGGGTCATATCCAGCCCCGTTTAGATTTTGTTTTTCAATTATTTCATTAGCTGCGTGTACTAGATGGAAAAATAAAAGAGAAAAGGATCAGCTTCTTTTTTCTCTCAATCCTCATGACCCATGATGGACATACCAAGATATATATATATATGCGAAGATAAGTTTTCTTGGGTTAAGTCGCGTGTGATGTTGAGATTTCTCGACGTTTCAGCTCTCCTTTTGGACCTATTTTCAAAGAGTATGTGATTAGGGGGAATTGTTGAGGTGGTTTGTTTACAGGGTCGTAGTCTTGCTGGTCCCCAGGTCATTTTGGTGGATGCCTCAGAGACGTGGTTTGTTTGTTATTGTTGTAACAATTACACACACCCAACCTTCCTCCATCTTCTCAGAGACCAATCCAAGCCTCTGAGGCATCCACCAAATTGACCTGAGGACCAGCAAGACTGCGATCCGGTAAACAAACCACCTCAACAATTCCCTCCTAATCCCATACTCTTGAAAATGGCTCCAAAAGGAGAGCAGAAACGTCGAGTACATCTCAACATTACACGCGACTTAACCAGAGAAAATTTATCTTCGATACATCCGGTCGCGGAAACCTTCCAGAATATATATATATATATATATATATATCATATAAAGATTTACATTTTGTTATATTATATTTTATATATTCAATAAATGAAATTATTTGTGTTATCAAGAAGATATAGTCAATAATAAAAGCATTTATTTTTAAACTCTCTTTAATCCGGAACCTTTCGACTATGTTTAAAGCCTTTTAACAGTATATTTATAATATAATATATAAAATGACCCTTTGTCTTAGAT
>JAKCPI010010632.1:0-11777 GCA_023213315.1 Euborellia annulipes
ATAGCCATTTTTAGAATTAAATTTTATAAAATTTGAGTATAAACAGATGAAATCAATCAATTCGACAATTATTTCAACTAATGGAAGAGCATCAAATTTTTTTTCCAATTCGATCGGCGCCCAGAGACCAGCCAGGGAGACTTGCGTGACTCTTGTCTAAGCCTTTCGTCTAGCGCGAGATTGCTTTTCAAAAAATCGCTATATCTCTCTTATTTATTCACGGATTTGAGGCAAAATGCAAAACTGGTCTCTTGAATCAATTATAAAGCCATAGGAATTTTTCTATTTAGCTACGCCCACATAAAATGAGGGTTTGTTGATGACACTCACGACTTCTAACGTCAATCTCCCGCCTTTATTTTCTAATTTATTGTTTTTTAATTAAATAAACACATTTAGGGCTTGATATCGATTGAATAAATTAAAATATAAAATATTCTAACTAAAACAATCCATTTTTGGCCAAGGAATGTCCTAGAAATAATAAAAAATCGATTTTAATTAATTTTGACAGATGAATTTTTTTCTTTTCAAAATAATAAAAAAACTATTCAAAATATGGAAATAGTGAATAGTGCATTAGAATCAGCACTAAATCCTGAATCTTACACATTTATGTCAATTACTAGTTTGCTCTATTTAATAAGAGAGAGTCACATCTATGTTTGCTTGAATTTTCGTAAATTTGCTAAAAACTAAAAAAAGATATAAAATTGGTGTTTATTGATTCGTTATCTGCATTAAATACAAAATTTATTCGATATCTTAAATATCTTCTACCTTTTATGTTTAATGATATTAAGCCTTCTCAAATTTTGTATCGTTTTTTGAGTATAACTCGAAAAATAATTGAGATACAAAAATAACAAAAGTAGATTCTTAATCAGTGGCGTAGTGAGCTTAACTCGCGCCCGGGGCACAACACACCCCCCGCATTCGAAAACCATAACATTATACAGGGGCGTATATAGAGCTCAAAAATTTTCTTGCCTGCGGAAAATTTTTTGCCCTGCTGTTAAAATCATTTTACCTAAGTGGGCTAAGTTTTGCGGAATTTTTCCCCCTTCCTGCGGCGAAAAATTTTATTTTTTTTGCGGAACCAAATTTTTCCGTCACGCGGAAAATTTTTTTAATTTTTTTCCCGGACATTAAAATTATTTTTTGTTTTGCGAATTTGTTTGGCGCCCCTTTGTGAGTAGCGCCCGGGGCATGATGACCCCCCTTGCCCCCCTCTCGCTACGCCACTGATATACTGAGTTACTAAATATATCTCGACTGGGGTGACAAGCACAGAACACAACTTTCGATTACGGAAGTTAAGAGAAAGTTGTGTGCTGTGCGGCCAGTCACACCAGATTTTTTTTTATTTGATTCTGTAAATTTCTTTTTGATTTCTATAATATATATTGAGGCCTAAATGAGATCATTCAGATTACGATAGATAATACTTTCTCTCTATATTTATTTCATATATGGAACCTGTTACGCATTAGTGTGTCAAACGCCAGCTACCCGAGTTTTGAAAAAATTAACATTAAAGTTTTTTTGTTTTCATTGGATTATATATAATTTTTTGTTTGTCCATTGTGCAAGTAATATTAAGTATAAATTTTTTTAGGACATATTTCATAAAAAATACTATTAATTATAGTAGTTGAAACAATATTCCGTGCTTAAATAATTTTTAATTTTTTTGGCCCTTGACACACCAATGCATAACCGGGTCCATATAGGATAAGAGAAAGTAAAAAAAAAAAAAAATTCTCTTTTTATCTAAAAATATTTATTTTTATTAGAAAATAAAAGGTCGAGCAGCTATGTTAATTTCTTTATTTAAGAACCCACAGCGACGTTTCGGTCAATATTGACTTTGGCGCTCAATGCACGTAATGTATTTTATGAAATGTCTGTCAAAGAATTCATAAGAGGTTTTTCTGTTGACTGAACTCTAGCCATGAAGATGGTCGCATAGTCGACCGAAACGTCGCTGTGGTTTCTTAAATAAAGAAATTAACATAGCTGCTCGACTTTTTAACTTTGCCCATCAACCGTAGGTTGGCAGGGAAAGTTAATGTAATCGTAAAAAAAATCGAAATATTTCTGAAGCTGCCAAAATGCGTTTTGAGGTCCCCTGAATCCATTTAAGAAGTTTTTGGAATGATGTCTGTGTGTGTGTCTGTGTGTGTTGGGTGTGTGTGTGTGTGTGTGTGTATGTCTGTGGTAATTTTTTTCGTCAACGAAAACTCAAAAACTATTCATTCAATTGTTTTGAAATTTTGCACCCATAAACTAGGGGTAGAGGCCAAGAACTGAAAAGCTTTTGGTAAACATCGGACCATTAGGGGGGCTCTAGGGGGGGGGACAAAAATTTTTTTCCTGATTAACCTATAATTTTTTTTATATATTCAGAAACTAGACTTCCTCCCGAGTAAAATGATATATAATATGTATAACATCGGACCATCAGGGGGGGCTCTAGGGGGGGGACAAATATTTTTTTCTTGAGTAGTGGGTGGGCAAAGTTGTGCGCTCGGCTTAGTCCGACCCTTTATTATTTTCTACTATATGCTGATTCAGCTATTCGCCTCGCTAACATTTATTTTTATTCCTTCAAATATTAAACTTATATAGAAAAATTTTTTTAACCAAATCTGCATTTTCTTTATGAAATTCTGAGCTTATTAAAAAAATCGCATAAAATTTGGGGCCGTAGTTTGCGAGTTGTACGCAATTGAATATTCGAGTTTTTATTTTTTTTATAACGTATAAATTAGTAGGCTTAAGAAACGGCGCGCGGAGGGGAGGGAGGCGCCTCACCTCCCCTCCAGGCATTGTCTCCGGCCGGCGAGAGATGCTATTTCTGGAAATAACTATTAAATTATTTTTCTAAGAAATTATTTTATTATCTCCATCGCAAATCTATCGTCTAAATAAATTCATTAGACGCAGAGAGAATGATTTCACTTGCTGTTAAGTAACAAAAAATAATGCTCTCTCTTGGATGGGAGAGACAAATAAATAATATTAATAAATGTATAATTATTTATTCTTTATTATTTTATGGCCCTATTAATTATTCTCTTTTCAATATCCCTTAGATCCCAACTCTATTTCAACAAAATCTGGCGTGACTGGTCGCACAACTTTCTCTTACTCTTCGGCAAGAGAAAGTTGTGTTCTGTGCTTGTCACACCAGATTTTTTGTGTCGAGATATATTTAGTTTCCGCCGTTATATTAGAATTCAAGATGTAAAATTTATAAGTATGGGAAAAAATTTATATTTTGTTACCATGGCAACCATTTCTCCTATCTTTCTTATGAAGTACAAGAGTAAAGTGTGCTTCATAAGATTTCAATAGCAAAATGAGAATATACATTTTAAAGAGTATCTAAAAAATATTTAAATATATTTATGTCAACAGAAAAAAATCTGCTGTGACAGTACATTACACCAGCGTTTTCCAAACTGTGAGGCGCAGACTAGTCTATGGGGAGGCGCGAATATTAGCGACTGCGAGAAATTTTCCAAATAAAATGATTGCTAGTTACTTTCTCGTATAGAGAAAGTTATGTAATCGTAAAAAAATTCGACTTCGAGATTTTGGTGTTTCTCCACGTTTTAGACCTCCCCGAGTCCAAAAAAACCATTTTTGGCATTATGTCTGTCTGTGTGTGTGTGTGGGGGGGGGGGGTGTGAACACGATTGCTTAAAAACCAAAGCAGCTAGATCGATGAAATTTGGTATATGCTCCTTACACTAAAATTGTAGATTTCTATCAACTTTTGGAGTAAATACGTCACTTGGAAGTAGTACTTTACTTAAAAGTTTTTTCAAAACTCAAAATCATACAGGTTTTCATTAAAAAAAGGGTAAATATAAACAAATGAATTTGTGAAACAAATTCATTTGTTTATATTACTTTTTGTAATGTCACCTGTATGATTTTGTTTTGATTTTATCAAAATTAACGAATATTTTCTATTTCTTCTGTGATTATTTTAAAAACTATTCAGTTTTCGAAAAATGTCAAAGAATAAAAACTTTTAAAATAGAGTATTTTATCATAATATAACAAAAAAATTGGAAAATTTCAAAATTTTCGAAAAAACTTTTAAGTAAAGTACTACTTCCAAGTGACGTATTTACTCCAAAAGTTGATAGAAATCTACAATTTTAGTGTAAGGAGCATATACCAAATTTCATCGATCTAGCTGCTTTGGTTTTTAAGCAATCGTATTCACACACACACACCCAGACGTAATTCCAAAAGAATATACGAGAAAGTCTCGGGGGAAGTCAATCCCCCATATTTTTATATATAGGAATAAATTAAAAAAATATATATATATATATTTTTATATATATTTATTGTGAGGTATGTCTTTGTGGATCGAAGTATTATTAAGGCGGAGTTACACAAAAAAAAAAAAAATTCCAAGACATATGCAGCCAAAATTATTTCTTTTATTGTAACGTTTCGGCCACTGGTTTAGACCATCTTCAGAGCCAGAGGCGAGAATAAATGAAATTTTGAATGAAAATTAAAATTTAATTTATTCACACTTCCGGCTCTGAAGATGGCCTAAACTCAGTGGCCGAATCGTTAGAATAAAAGAAATAATTTTTAATCAAAATTTAATTTTTTTCTCATCTCCGGCTCTGAAGATGGCCGAAACGTCACAATAAAAGAAATAATTTTGGCTGCATATGTCTTGGAATTTTTTTTTCAATTTAAATTTATATTTTTTAACACCAGAAAGCAGGAGGTTTACTTGGCGTGTAAGTTGCAGATGGAGATGCAAAATAAATAAATAAATAGAAATTATTTTCAGGATTTTATATAAGTGACTTAATAAATAAATAAATTCTATTTATTTATTTATTTTGCATCTCCATCTGCAACTTACACGCCAAGTAAACCTCCTGCTTTCTGGTGTTGATAATTTCTTGGCCTGTTTCGTTTGTTATATTTTTTAGCATTAAAAAAATGCTAAAACCCCTGCATTACACTTAGCGAAGACAAGTGCTGTGCGGTTAATCACACTAGGTCAGGGGTCAGCAGCCAGCGGCTCTTTAGGTCCCATATGCAACCAAGGGCGGATCCAGAGGTGTTTCTCGGGGGGTAATCTGGTGTGACTCGTCGCACAGCACACTATTTTTTTTTAATTTCGGTAATTTAAGCGCATTCTATACTTCTTTGCCAGAATATAAATACACATCAAATTTTTAAGTATTAATTTTAAAAATTTTACATTAAAAATAAATTTTTTTGCGAAAAAAAGGTATTTTTTTCGAATCTCGGGGGGGTAATTACCCCCTTTACCCCCCCCTTGTATCCGCCCTTGTATGCAACATAGTAAATAATTTTTCCGTGTCTCCTAAAAAAAAAAAAAAGTAAAATGATTTGGGAATGACTGGGGGGGGGGAATTTAGTTCCGCAAAAACAAGGGAAAAATTTTCAGCAGAGCGGAAATCCTAAAAAAAAAAAAAAAAAAAAATTCATACGCCCTTTGGCAAGAAAAAGTTTTATTTTAATTTTTGGCTCTTTCTATTCAAAAGGTTGCCGACCCCTGCACTATGTATCTTTTTTTTTTTGAAAGTGTATGCGATAATAAACCTTGACTGACCAGGGTCATGTCTTATGTTTAATCTCAACTCCATGTAAATATTTACAATGAACACATGAAGGGAAAGAGAGAAAGAGAGAGAGATTCATTCATTCACTTTTAAACGCTGATGCCTTTATTTATTTTCTTTTTTCCACACTCTCAGTGGTTAAATATAAAATTTGTATTTTTTAAATTCATTCCCAACCGGTGTGCCCCGGTTAATTTAGGGGTAAAAAAAAAAAATAGTATAGTTAAATAAAGTTTCGAATAAAATTTTCTAAAAGCATAAAAAGATGAAATCAATCAATTAGGCAATAATTTCAAATGCTGGGAGAGCATCGATTTGTTTTTTCAAATTCGATCTGCGCCCAGAGTGCAGCCAGGGAGCCTCGCTTCACTCTCGTCTAGGCTTTTCTTCTCGCGCACAATCGCTTTTCAAAAAGTCACTCTATCTTTCTTATTTGTCGTTGGATTTGTGGCAAAATGCAAAACTGGTCTTTTCAATCAATTATAAAGCTATAGACATTTTTTTATTTAACTACGACCACATAAAATGGGGGTTTATTTATTGCCTTTGACATCTTCAAATTTTAACTGCCTCTTTCATTTTCTAATTTATTGTTTTTTAATTAAATAAACACATTTAGGCCTTGATATTGATTGAATAACTTAGTATATAAAATATTCAAGCAAAAACAATGAAATTTTAGTCTCAAAACGTTCTGAAAATTATTAAAAATCGATTTTCTAAATTTATTTTGACATATTAATTTTTACTTACCTCTATATAAACTTATATATAAGTTAATATATAGAGGAGTATTGGTTTCGTGTAAAAAATTCGATGTCGAGATTTTGATGGATATACACGTTTTGAGGTCCTCTGAATCTAAAAAAGTGGTTTTCAATTCAAGGCAGTCCAATGATTTTATTTAAGCCATTTAGATACCAAATGTGCGAATTTTGACAGGAACTAATACTTTCTCTCTATATATATTACATATATACATAGGTAAGAGAAAGCAAAAAAAGTGGTTTTCGCCACATGGTCTGCCTGTGTGTGGGTGGGTGGGTGGGTGTGTCTGTGTTCAAAATAAATCAGGAAGGAAAAGAGTTACGAGGGTTGAAATTTTATATTTAAGTTAGCACCCCCGGGACCGGAACAAGAAGCTTTTGACCAAAATCGACCAAAGAGTACTAGTAATTCTTTACTGATGTACTTTTTCAGTTTTTTTCGATTTTCTCAAAATTTGCTCCAACGATTTTTTTTAAAAATTCAAAAATCAATTATTTTTTAGGATGCTCTTTTAAATGTATATTCTCATTTTGTCGATTGAAATCTTCTGTTGACCACTTTACTCTTGTTTGCCATAGGGAAGATAGGAGAAATAGTTGCTATGGTAACAAAATATAAATATTTTCTCATACTTATAAATTTTACATCTTGAATTCAAATGTTCCGTACTGTCGGGAACTAAATATATGTCGGACATAAAAAATCTGGCGTGACAAGTACAGTACACAACATTCGATTACCGAAGGTAAGAGAAAGTTGTGTGCTGTGCGCCAGTCACACCAGATTTTTTTTCAAAGTGGATTGGCTAAAAAGGAAATGAAAATTCGGGTTTTGGCCCGAGCCAAATAATTTTTTGAAATTCCTTTAGATACAGTAAGTCTTGTATTTATATACCACTAATTGACCTGAAGAAACCAGCGATTGGAGGCGGTTAAATCTATATATATATAATTCACTATTGTCCGTCTGTCTGTCTGTCTAGTCACGCTCTATTTAGGCAACTTCCCTGTTGGAATTTTGAAATGAAATTTTTTATGCATAAAGAGGATCTTCTGGGGATTACAGAAAATTATTTTCATCCCGAAATTGCCATAACTTTTTGAGTTATTAATTTTCCAGTTACGATTTCTCCCATAGGAAATGTATAGAGAAATATTTATGTATTCTTTTCATTTGTGTATTCCATGAATGTAAACAAATCCTCAAGCAGGCACTGGATTGGAATCGAATAATAATAATTTTCTTTTCATAACTAAAGGGCCCTCGGGGCTTGGTGTAGAGGTTAGCTGCTAACCTCGTATACAAACGCCGCGGGTTCGGACCCGCCAGGCAGTCCGATGATTTTATTTAAGCCATATGGATACCAAAGGCGGGCGACGCGGCTAACTTTTTACAAATAATCAGTAATGTTTAATACTGTCAATTGAGGGGGTCCAGGCATTTTTATTTAAGTCATTTTGGTGTCGAAATGCCTAAAATAAAATTATCGGACTGTCTGAGGATCCGAAGCCAAGACGTTCCGGTATAGACAGCAGCGACGTAACCAGCCTTTGAGGGTTGGGGGGCGAAGCTCAACTAGGGCGCCGATTTTTCGGGGCTCCGTCCCCTGGACCCCTTGCTAACATAGGCGAGCAATTACCCTTAACTCGGCGGGCAAATTTTATTACATCCAGTAATTTTTTCTCAGCGAATTTGTTTTATATTTATATATTTTTTAATGACACCTATATGATTTTGTTTTGATTTTTCTTTGCTTTTACGAAAAATGTCGTTTTCTTCTGTGATTATTTCAAAAACTATTCGGTTTTCGGAAAAATCTCAAAGAATACAAACTTTTAAAATTGAGTATTTTATTTCGACGGGCATGCAAATGAAATTTTATTTAAAAATTGCTAGACATTCGTTCATTCATTCACTAAATCTCGGGCGGGGAATGGGCGGATTTGAAAAAATTCCGGGCAGGCTCCGGGCGGGCCCCTGAAAAATGGTAAAAGCCCTTTCATTTTGAGAAAATCCGAAAAAAACTGAAAAACTACATCAGTAAAATACTAGTGCTTTTTGGCCGATTTTGATTAAAAGCTTATTTTCACGGTCCCAGGGGGTGTTTAACTTAAATATAACATTTCAGTCTCATAGCTCAATTCCTTCATGCTTAAAAAAATTTTGAATTCCAAAAAATTAAATATTAAGGCTTATACGAATCCTGGGTAAATCTCCACAGCCATAAAACATCAAATTAAGGCTTATATATTGCAAAATAAAAAAAATTTTAATTATAAAGCCTCTATATACGTTATTTATTATTTTTGGAATTAAATTCATTTAAAATAGTAGAATTCAAGTTGTAATATAATTTTAAAAGAAAACAATCAGTTTTTTAAGATAATCGATGAAAAGAATATGATAAAAGCACATTCGCTGGGCTATATCTTAGAGGCCGTAGGGCGCCTATGCCGGTTTCGGGGGGCGCCAAGGGCTCGATGCGCCTGGGGCGGGGGGGGCTCGAGCCCCCCCTCGCCCCCCTGGTTACGCCACTGTATAGAAGGTAGATTTATATTTTGTTAACATGGCAACCAATTCTCCTATCTTTCCTATGAAGTACAAGAGTAAAGTGGTCTTCAGTAGATTTCAATAGCAAAATGAGAATATACATTTTTAAAGATCATCTAAAAAATAATTGATTTTTGAATTTTTAATCAAAATCGTAAGAGCGAATTTTGAGAAAATCAAAAAAACCTGAAAAAAGTACATCAGTAAACTACTAATACTCTTTGGCCGATTTTCTTCAAGAGCTTCGGGTCACGTGTCAGGGGGGCTTCTAAATTAAATATAAAATTTCAATCTCCTAGCTCTTTTTATTCTTGAGATATTTTGTTCACAGACACACAGACAGACCATGTCGCGAAAACTACTTTTTTGGATTCAGGGGACCTCAAAACGTGTATACTATTATATACAGTATATATATCCTTGCTCAGGAGCCCACATATTGTGGGTACATGGATGGCGACCAAGAGCTGCCCAAGCTGGGACAGGCAGTCTTTCAGTTCTTTAAATGTCTGTCTCTTCCTTCCTCTTATCAATAGGCGTCAGATCTTGCGATGGGCCGGCCTGTCCTATTTCTTCCGGTCATATGATAGGGTTGGAGGGAAGAGTGAGGTCCGCCGACCCCGAATCGCGGGACAAGGCGAGGAGAGAAGAAGATAGATGTTATATATATATATACTTTGATTAAGATATTAATATTCAATGAATACCTCGATTCGGACTTGACAAGTCATAGATATATTTAACAAATGTGAGAATGGGGCGTTTGACCCACCAACAAATAAACATACTCATGGATTTGTTAAATATACTATATCTTTAATAAAAAATGAAAGTAAAACTTTTGAGGACAAATAATCGGTTCGGAGGCACTAGGAAAAAAAATTATTTTTATTTACCTATTCAATATGCCCTGATAGTGGCGACTTCAAAACCGGCTCTGTCTAAAGAAAAAGAAAAATTTAAAGCTGTTCTACTTTACGTTTATTTTATAGGTAAATGGGAAATCAAATTTCTATTCTATATTTTATTTATTGATAAATAAAATTTATTATTCTACACAAGCCATTAGCCTCAAAAACCAATTATGCTAATATATTTTGAAGCTAATTATAAAGTAAACATCGTTAAAATATATGAAATATAGCCTTGTAAAAAATTAATTAGAAATCTTTTTAGTTCACCATTCGGACCACATTAAAAATTTTGATTTTTGAATAGGAATATTGAAATGGAAAATGTATAAAAATTAAATTTTAAGAGTAGAGAATTTAAGTATATGCGGTCGGTCGGGCCGGCCGATTAGGATTAAGAAAATATATTCTATTTTTATATTTATATCTCATAGTAAAAGTATAATAGTTCCAAATATTTTGATAAATAATGATCTCAAAATTGTCTCTTGCCCGAAATTCTAAATGCGCCACTGACTCTGAACTATACTTTGATTTTCTTTAATTAATTAATGGGCTATATTCATTCACACAATATATATAAAATTTATTGAAGAATTTTTTCTTTACATCTCTGCCCTAATGAGGCTTTTGTATTGGTTATGAATTGTGTTGTCTCTCTATGATTTAGAAGAGAGCAACGGATGCGGAAACCCAGGGCTTTTCATAAATTTTATATTTTCTTTATATTATTTTTTTTTAAGGCTGAACGCACATCGGACGAGCAAAAATGTTTTCCGAACAAAGCGTTTTTGTCTAAAAATATTGCTTTTCTATTGGTCAACGCACACCAAAGGGACAAAACACAATCGGACATGATTCGACATCATCGAACAAAACCTTTTTGCGTGCGTGTGTGCGTTCAGCCTCAAAAATATAAAATTTTGGAATATAATAACTTTAGAGAATTTAGATATTTATAAAAGAATGCAATAATGCTTTATTTTATAAATGAGCATGGATGTATATTTTAATATAAGTTTTATAAATGCATTCACGCTCTAACAAGAGATGCTGTTTTATTTATATTTTTTATTTCATCTAAATAATTAGGAAACCCCTCATATGCCAGTTGCCCCGGGGTCATATCCAGCCCCGTTTAGATTTTGTTTTTCAATTATTTCATTAGCTGCGTGTACTAGATGGAAAAATAAAGAGAAAAGGATCAGCTTCTTTTTTTCTCTCAATCCTCATGACCCATGATGGACATACCAAGATATATATATATATGCGAAGATAAGTTTTCTTGGGTTAAGTCGCGTGTGATGTTGAGATTTCTCGACGTTTCAGCTCTCCTTTTGGACCCATTTTCAAGAGTATGGGATTAGGGGGAATTGTTGAGGTGGTTTGTTTACAGGGTCGCAGTCTTGCTGGTCCCCAGGTCATTTTGGTGGATGCCTCAGGGAGACGTGGTTTGTTTGTTATTGTTGTAACAATTGCACACACCCAACCTTCCTCCAGCTTTTCAGAGACCAATCCAAGCCTCGGAGGCATCCACCAAATTGACCTGAGGACCAGCAAGACTGCGATCCGGTAAACAAACCACCTCAACCAATTCCCACTCCTAAACCCATACTCTTGTAAATGGCTCCCAAAGGAGAGCAGAAACGTCAAGTACATCTCAACATTACACGCGACTTAACCACAGAAAGCTTATGTTCGATACATCCGGTCACTGGAAACCTTCCAGAAATATATATATATACACATAAAGATTTACAGTTTGTTATATTATATTTTATATATTCAATAAATGAAATTAGTTGTGTTATCACGAAGTGTATAGTCAATAATAAAAGCATTTATTTTTAAACTCTCTTTAATCCGGAACCTTTCGACTATGTTTAAAGCCTTTTAACAGTATATTTAT
>JAKCPI010010633.1:0-40542 GCA_023213315.1 Euborellia annulipes
TAAGCCCGAAATTCGTTGAAAGCATTTTAAGTCTAGGTTTCGCTCGCGGGAAAATGCAGAGTAGTTATTGTTTTGTACAATATCCTAAATAAATGATAAATTTCAAGAAAAATTATAATCCTACTTAATATTAATTGACAATTTATTTAATAACTCTAGAACCTTTAATAAGACCTCGTTAAGTATTTACATACCAAAGTGAAAATAGATAAGTTTAAAATGTAACTAATCTGAATTTATTCTACTCCATCTTAAGCAAATACACACACATTACCATTTATTGCAATAAGCCCGGTAGTTAGGCAGCCCAAATGGTACAGGGCAAGTAAAGCATTCTTGTCTGCTTAGAAAAAGATATTTCTCAAACACACAAGAAAGCTTTAGTGTGCAAGTGCCATTTGGGCTGCCTAACTACCGGGCTTTTGACTCAATACTATTACAATAGTAGATAGACCGTACATAAACACAATATTTTTTTTTTTTTTGTATTATTCTACTAACTGACTGATAATTACTGATATTTGCACATGCAACAACAAGTACCAAACTGGCTCATTCTAGTCTACTTGTAGGATATATCAATCCAACCTAACACGAAAGATTATTATGAAAAAACAATCGGCCTAGTAGACGAATAAACTTGACATTTTTTTTAACAATAAAAGAAGAGAGTAGACAAATAGAAGAGCTAGGCGGTAACTCTCAAATTTGATTTTAAATAACACTATCATTGAAGTTGAAAGCAATACTGTATTACCCGAATGATTAAGCAATGGGACAATTGTAAAATTGTTCCTTAATGTGAGGTTGTACTTATATGTGGGGTTTCACTGAGGTATGAGAGTAAAAACAACAAATGTATTTTCCCATTTCCCAATATTTTCCCATCTCCCCCTATCCAAAGTTGGGATAATATCCCGAAATATTTTGAGTATAATCTACATTTGTACTCTCATACCTCAGTGAAACCCCATATATAAATACAACCTCCCCCTTTAAAATGTTTCAACTAAAACCCACACCACTTTAAATTTAATTATGTTCCTTAATGTATTGATTTTGATTTTTTTTTTAATTTCGTTCAAGGTCTTTTTCGGCCTTTTGAGGCCCTTTAGGCCCATCCCTATTCATTTGAATAATTCCATGATGAATAGATTTGCTTAATCTGTTTGAAAAAAATATAGAATTTCGACTTTCCATTTCAACCAATGACTATTCTCGTTTATCAGTAGCCTATTCAGGCGGATTACGATTTTTTTAATGTAAGCAGTATACTTCAGGTTTTAATGTAATATTTGTGTACTCGAACACATAGGCGTAGCCAGGGGGGGGGGGTTTGGGGGTTCAAACCCCCCCCCCCATGGGACCCAAGCCATGACTAAATATTTAATACAAATTATATTTCACATAAGGTAAGAGAAAGTAAAACATAATAATTTACTCTAGCTAAAAAAACAAACCAAAATGAATTATAAATACCTTAAAATAATCTTAAATTTTTGAAAAAAATGTCTTGATCTCCCCCATCAAAAATTTCTGGCTACGCCAATGCTCGAACATATTCAATTATATATCCGCCTCCCTCCCCGTTTAAAGAGGATTTGTTATTAATTAAGTAAGGAGAGATTATATTCGTAATTATGCAAAAACAAGAAGAAGAGGTGAATGAACCGGAATGTGAAGAAGGTTCCCCTAGGATGCTTTTAAGCAGTGAGTCATCCAGTTTTTATCAAATAACCGGCTGAAAAATTGCAAGCTGAGAAAGTGTGACCTCGGGGACCATCTGCAATTACTTCATTAGCCCGGGTAATGGATAAGTATGACCTAATAGTGGGGCAGCTAAGGGGAGTGAGAGAGAAGCTACTGACCTAGATGAAACTCACCAAGTGACCTTGATCCGCCCTCAGTTAAATGTTTATCTTTTAATTCGCTTCACTTAATTATTCATTTTAGACCAGTAAAAATTGTTATTAATTTTTTTAGTTTAAAATTACTTACTCATTTACTCCCGTCGCTGATCCAGAACGCTGACGGAGAGACGACCGCCGTAATGGAACCTGATAAAAAAAAAATTAATTTAGTTTAGTAGATTTCCTACTTTACAATAGCCAAACACAAACGAATTTAGAATGTAAATATAAAATTTGTAATTTAGATTATTCAAAAATCATTAATAACACTAGTTGACACAAAAGAACTTTTTTTTCTTTGACAAGAGTAAAGATATGAGATTCTAGAAATATTTTTCATGCTGAATTCAAAGATCCTTTCAGTTTTGCCACATCAGGCACACTTTTAAAGTTTTTAGAGGAAAATAAATTTTAATAGATAATGTAACTTACTCTTATTTTGCATTTTCATGATTTTTTTAAGGCGGGTCCCCTTAGAAATATGCATATAATGATAATATGATATACTATATATAAATTTTAAGTTTCAACCCAATCAGAGGTCATTTAGACGTGCCGCAAACGACTTAAAACTTAGAAAAATCGAATTTTTCTTTTTTTGTTTTTTGCTTTGGACACCCCTAATGCAATTTTTACCATCCCTAAATGCAAAAAACATATTTCCGATATTTTATAGTTGTTTGAAAAATTCGTGAAAATTCATTGACGAATTTATTAACAAAATAGTTATCAAAGTTTGGTAAAAAAAAATACTTTAGCTGCCTATCTTTTAGGCGCTTTGCTCATACACCAAAATTTTGCTGGGTCGCGAAAAAAAATTCTAAAAACACAAAAAAAAAAATTTTTACATCAGTTAGAAACAAGGAATAGTGGCAAAGTGAGTATTTGTACTCTTTCACATTGCTTAAAACAAACAAATAATTTGATTTTTTATTAAAAATTAAAATTCGTTTTGCGAATAAATGATTTTTTTTTCCATAAGGGGGGGGGGGCCTCGAAAAATTTTAAAACATCGTACGAGGAACGCTGATCTAAGCCATACAAATGGAAACGATAACTGTCAATTTTTATTTAAATTAACCCGAAAACGGGTTTGGGTATCCGACAACCATTCAGAATTTTTCAGCACCAAAATTCATGAGGAGAAAAGTAAATAAATATTTTGGTAAATTGAAGTTTTTAATAACTTTAACTAAAGTTAACCTAACGCGTACTGTACCACTTGGTTAAGAAACGCTGTTAAAATTTAAGCTTATCTCATCAAAAGAGAGAATAAATTTTCTCTTGAATCATAATTTATAAAAGAAATTCATTTTTAGGAATAAAAAAAAAAGTGAAATTGAATTTGACAAATAGACTGAAACTTTTGGCGTTGAAAATGAACGTTATTATGAAAAATATAAAAAAGAAAAATAAAAACAAAATTGAACTTGAATTTGCATTTTAATTCATTCATTTCAATGGAAAGAAAAAGTTTGTTTATTTCTGGCAGTATCATCATATTTACTATTTGTTAATTTTGAGGAAAATTGTTATTTCACCATTTCAAAGTAATGATAACTTAAAAAAATTAATTTAGAAACAGAGTGAAACTAACTGTGCAATTAACGTTATGAGATAGACAGTATCTATTCAAGGACATAATTTTATCATTTGTTTGTTGTTTGAAATTTTACTAAGCAAAGTCATTCTACCTTTAGATTAAATTTTGCCAATAAAGTCCAAATACCAGTAAGATAAGTCGGGGGTGAGCTCACCTCGGAATAAAGAGGGTTTAAAATATTATAATTTATCGTAACATTACAAATTTCAACATTTTTTAAAAAACGTACAGTGACGACGCTACGTGGGTGGAGGGGGCTGGGACAAGCGCCCCAACAATGACATTAATGACATTTTAGGGAATTTATAAATCATTTCTAGAGTAAATTATTATATTTTACATTTCTCCACTGAGATTTAAAAAAAAAAATACTTTTTTCGCAAAAAAATTTATTTTTAATGTAAAATTTTAAATATTTATACTTAAAAATTTGATTTGTATTTATATTTTGGCAAACAAGTACAGAATTCGCCTTTAAATTACCGAAATTAAGAAAAAATAGTGTGCTGTGCGACCAGTCACACCAGATTACCCCCCCCCAAGAAACTCCTCTGGATCCGCCTTTGGTTGATATAGTCTACGTATATCAGTGGTTCCCAACCTGGGGGCGATCGCCCCCAAGTGGGCGATTTGGGTTATCAGGGGGCAATAAATAACTGGAGGGCCATGAGTATTCTTCATAGGGGTAAAAATTTAAAAAAATTAGTTTACTAAAATTTTTTTTTTTTTTTTTTTTAAACATTCACACTTTTTTCTCATTCACACTCACACTCCCACACACATTCATACAGTCTTTTCGGCAACTCAGGCCATATAAGACTTTTTACGATATCCGTTATTAATAAATATACATATATGGGGTCCAGGCATTCTTATTTAAGCCATTTGGTATCCAATTGGCTTAAATAAAATCATCGGACTGCCTGGGGTCCGAACCCGCGACGTTTGGTATATGAGGTTAGCACGCTAACCTCTACGCCATGCCCCGAGGGCTACTAAAATTTAAAAGAACAAAAATTAGAATTAGAAATAATAAAAATATTTTATAATTTTGAAAATTTATTCATTTAGGGGTGAAATGAGAGGGGCATTCGCCTTCTCGACTATAAATCCCACCCTGGAAAAATTTTTTATTTAAGGGCCTGAGAATGTTTTATTTTCTATTTTAAAAATGCCCTTTTTAGATTTGTTGTAAATGCCGTTATCATTGAGTGGGAGGATGAATAAAAGCTTGGGAGTGTGACAAAGTATTACAAGTCATCAGAGCAATGACTTCCCATCCCCTCCCTCTCTCTTTCCTTGGTCATCATCAATTTCAATACCAACCAACCGATGTAGGTTAGCATGTAAATGCTTGCAATAACAAAGCTCTTTATTATCTAGAAAATGAGATCTTTAGAAAAACCAAACATATGGGTTCTACTTCAAAAAAAAAATGTCCTAGAAAGAGCCGCCATATATTTAAATATGAATTTATCAGCGAGGACTGGAGAAACCCCGTATTTTATTTATGTTAGATCAGCGATCCTTTCACTTCTTTTGGGCCAAATAAACATCACCAAAAAAAAAAATATATTTTTGAACTTTTCAAAAGGTTCTTCCGAAACATTCGATTGAGTCGATAAGAGGGAGAACAGAATAAAGTACCTTTAATATAAGCAAAACATATTTTAACTAGATAATATAAATATGATACCGTTGTTAGATAAATCAATTTATTGTCAGTTTCAGTTACTTTGAGAATGAGTTCAATACAAATTTTTATACCCATAACCAATAAGTTCTGGAAATGAACAAGAACAGTTGCGATTCAAATAAATGAACAACCGGTGAGAACGAGTATTTATTTATATTATTTTTCACCTTCTTATGAGAAATAACCTTCAACACTTTTAGGGCCACTTGCCCCAGTTCTAGTCAACTAGCAAATTGCCCTTGACCTAGGGCTCAGAGAGGGAACATAAGCTTCTAGTGTCAAAGGTCGAGGGTCCGCAACCAGTCCCAGGTGAAAAAATTTATTTCAATTAATTAGACACCATTGGATTGAAATAAAAGGGACAAGGTCTAAATGGCCTCAGATGCCGAAAAAAACCTTAAACAAATAAAAAAAAAAAAACTAGCAAATTTATCCGACCGATAACAAATCATCGAAATAGTAAACAAGAACGTGCCTAACCTTCGAGTTAATAATGAGTTTTTTCACATATAATTAGCTATCTGGAGCGTAAGGAAAGTTTTGTGAAGTTAGCAACTTAATAAAGGCATCATTTATAAAAATTATTTAAAAAAAAATTAAAATAATTAATTTGAAAGTTGACAAAATGGACATTTGTCTAAGGTCATTCAAAATGAAAATGAATGAATGAAAATAATTAATTTTGTAATAAAAATTTAAAAATTTCTATTTCAGTTAAGCAATGCCAAGTGGGGCGAAAGCTCGGGATTGGTAACCCGAGCAATCAGCGTGTGCTAAAAAGGGAAAGTTCTAAATAAATAAATAAACAAGACTTGCGTTTCTAATTTCTTCACCCCTTACAAGGGGAGTGCATAGCCTTGATAACACCGATTTGAACGAAAATTTTTTTATGTGTAGTACTTGATGAAAAACGAATTCTGTTAAAGCCAGAGAATGCGCTTCTCAACGGTTCGTCTAAAAAAAAATGTTAAAGATTTTGCCTGCATGCCTTAAGCCGTTATAAACAATAACATTTACAAAGGTCGCGATGGCTAGATCGGTAGGGGGCATTCTTTGTAAACAAAAAATCCCGAGTTCGAATCTCTCCTTGGGCAACTATTTTTTTTTTTTTTTTGTGTAATTTATTTATTTTTTTTTTTTTTGTTTCAGAATATTTTTTAATATTAATAAATAAATAAAAAGTTTTTTTTTTAATTATTGGCATTTAATTTTCAACATGTTCCATATATTTAAAGAAAATTCGAATGCTTTTTGTCAAAAATATAATATAAGGAAATATTTAATATTAGGCCTATGCTAGAAATATATTACTATTAATTAGACACATAAATAATATAATATATTTATAATAATATTTATGTTTTAAACAGTTGGGTCGTTCATTTTCCGAACTTTGAACATGTTACGACAATATTTTTTTATGTGTCCAATTAATAGTAATATATTTCTAGTATAATATTAAATATTTGCTTATATTATATTTTTGACCGAAAGCATTCGAATTTTCTTTAAATATATGGAACATGTTGAAAATTAAATGCCAATAATTAAAAAAAAAAACTTTTTATTTATTTATTAATATTAAAAAATATTCTGAAACAAAAACAAAAATAAATAAATTACACAAAAAAAAAAAAAAATAGTTGCACAAGAAGAGATTCGAACCGGGATTTTTGTTTACAAAGAATGCGCCCTACCGATCTAGCCATCGCGACATTTGTAAATGTTATTGTTAGTAACGGCTTAAGGCATGCAGGCAAAATCTTTAACATTTTTTTAGACGAACCGTTGAGAAGCGCGTTCTCTGGCTTTAACAGAATTCGTTTTTCATCAAGTACTACACATAAAAAAAATTTTCGTTCAAATCGGTGTTATCAAGGCTATGCACTCCCCTTGTTAGTTAAATCTTATACCGAACTTTGAGTTTTTGCTAATTAACCACTTCCTAGGAACTTATTTAATCATATGATTAGCTTAACTAGAATTGAAAAGACTCGAAAGTCATAGTCAACTTGCTTATCAGAGGGATAGCTAGTTAATTAGAACTGGAGCAACCGGCCCTTAAAGAAATTGTTTTCGATCTTCTCTCTATTAGGCCTATGGGAAGCGGTGGGAACTAGTCAGTAAATCAAGTGGAACGCCTATAATTCAATATTTTTTTATTTTACTATTTGAATAAATAACAATTATTATTTAATAGATATAGGTATATAGTAGGCTACAACAATTAAAGTACAATCCTAGGAGATCGAATTTGAAGCAAGTTGATATAGGCGATTAGCCGAGGGGATAAGCAGTTTTTAATCCTTATTAATTATTCAACTCTATTTGAGATGCCTCCTCCTGAGGAACGAAACGGGAACCCTCCTCAGTATTATTCCCATGAAAGTTACTCCTCAGAGTAACAATAACGTGTCAGTTCTGACACTCAGTGGCGTCATTTGGGGGGGGGGGGGGGAGCCCAAGTGCTCTGAATTTTATAAAATTTTATATTATTCTAAATAAAATACTTCAAAATACATCTACGAGTATACAAACTAAATAAAATTAAACAATTAATTAAATTAAATATGTTTTGACCAAATTTGAATACCTATTTGTAAGTAAATTTGAAGAAAAAAAAATGTTTGCACCCCCCCCTTAAGAAAAAGTTGAATTGACACCACTGCTGACACTAATGACTGAAGAGAGAGAAAATAGCATCCAATCCCTGGCTTCAATTAGAGAGAAGAAATAAAATAATAATTTCGTTACAGCTTGTTTTGAGTATTATTTTAAGTAATAAAGGACTACATAGGCGTAGCCGAGGGGGGGGGGGTTCAAACCCCTCCCATGGGACCCAAGCCATGACTAGATATTTAATACAAATTATATTTCACATAGGGTAAGAGAAAGTAAAATATAATAATTTACTCTAGCTAAAAAAACATACCAAAATGATTTGTAAATAACCTAAAATAATCTTAAATTTTTGAAAAAAATTTCTTGATCCCCCATCAAAAATTTCTGGCTACGCCAATGCAGGACTATATTCTAAAATAATAATTTAAAAGAGTGTGAGTTCTAAGTTTCAGACCTTGACTTGTGATTTAATCAGAGATGTTTTTAAGGTCTTCACGGTCAAGGTCAGAGAGAGTTAATTAATGTTTTTAACTTCCTTTCCTCGAGGGGAAGGGAGGAACCTGCTTAGAATTATACCCAAGTATTATTCCCAATTTTAGAGTTTCAATACATACTTAAATATATACTTGAAAACATTCTATTTAGGCTTTCTCCAATTAATTAATAATCATAATTTTTGTTTCTAAAGAGCTGAGATCAATCCCCTAGTTATTAATAAGTTTTCGCCTAGCTTTCAGAAGAGAAAATTTTTTCCAAAGTCATGAGAACTGTTGAGAATTATACTACAGTAAATCCTCGTTTAACGCGGAGAATAAATATGTTTTAATGAAACGAAACGCTAATTAAACCGGTTATCTTAATAAGTAAATTCATTATGGTTAAGAAATAGTGTTTATAAATTTTTACTAGAAATCAGAAATACCGTCCGTATTTACTGATTTACGGTATGTTTCTAAAGAGAAAGGTTCTTCTATTTTTAAAAGCCGAAAACACTTAGAAAATAAATAAATACTAGATGCACACTAAAAATATTTGTGAGGGGACCTGGATCACCCGCACCTTTAGTCAGTCTACTGACAAGTGAGTTTGTAAAAGAAAATTAAAAAAAGGAATAAATCCATGATCATTTCAGCAATTAATTTTCTATTCGAATTCCCACCTCTTTCCTACCTGTAAAGGACTATACGGTGAAGTTGATCTTGGAAGAAATTACTAGAATATATTATGTGCCATGAATTATACAGAGTTGGATAATAAAGACGGCATTCGAATATTTGATCAAATAGAAGTCTGCGAATATGAGGAAAAATATTAGCAAATCCAGAGAGCGATTACTAATTGAGAGGGAGCTTAGAGTAAATAAACAAACGAGGGATGGGCAGGTTGTAAGTGGAGTAGAGCGATGCGGCGACGACGACGACGATGATGCCGTTAGCCGGCCCCCAGAAACTCTCAAAGACTCGAACCGCCTGTCAGTCCCATCCCGGCCCAGACAGATCAACAACAACAACAGAGATATCGTCATCGTTATCTACCTCACTAAGTGAGTACTGAATACACATGGTGGTTGGCTGCTGTTGCTCATAACTGCATATCCCCAGGCAAAAACATACAAAAGATTACATACATGGAATCATTCTAACGATTTTGAGAGAAACCGAGAAAACATATTTATTTAAAATAATCATGGGATAAAAAGTTTATTTATAAAAAAAAATATGGTAATTAGACATTTATAGCAATGATAAGTTACAGTAAATTATTCAATTTTTCATTTTACAAACACTCATCATATATATATAGGTCTATAAAAAAAAAAACACTCGAGAAGGAGGATAGGTCCGTCAGTAACAATTCTATTTTTCGGCATCAGAGCCCATTTTTATTTAATCAGGGATAAAAGTTTATTTATAAATGTTACAAGATGTGGATTTTATAGCTGGATAATCGTTAATGGGTAAAGAAAAGAATTGCAGCTAGATATAGTTCTTTTATTAGGCCCACTAGGCTGACGTTTCTTGGTCTTGGTCAAGACCATCTTCAGATCAGATCAGCTAGATATATTTCTTTTATTAGGCCCACTAGGCTGACGTTTCGGTCTTGGTCAAGACCATCTTCAGATCAGATGGTCTTGATCAAGATCGAAACGTCAGCCTAGTGGGCCTAATAAAAGAAATATATCTAGCTGCAATTTTTTTCTTTACCCATCTTCTGATCTGAAGGTGGTTTGACCAAGGCCGAAACGTCAGCCTAGTGGGCCTAATAAAAGAAACATATCTAGCTGCAATTCTTTTCTTTACACATTTATTTATAAAATATGGTAATAAGACATAAGACATTTATAGCAATGATTAGACAGCCTTCATTTTCTGAAGGTTAAAACGTTTAATAAATACAACATTTCAACTAATAAGAAAACTTGGAGAGTGGCACCGTAAAAAATATTGCTTTAATAAATATAAATTATATAAATTTTAATACCAATTAATGTATATACATAGGGCTATAGCAGATCCCTAACTCAAAATCAAAGAAATCAAAATTAGACGAAGAATATTAAAACAATAATAATATAATAATAATAATAAGCTTATACTAGACAAGAGTCAAAAGAGACAACCAGCATCCTACTTCAAGGCCATTTTATCCACTCAACAAATGGATAAATAAATAAATTAACAATTACTTTCATAATTGTTATCATCAAAAAAATACTTGTTTCAATTTAACTGTGGTTTATAGAAATGCCTGACCCCACAATAGATATATTCTCTACAACGGTTATCGTCAAAGTCTTATATGGCCTAAGTTGCCGAAAAGACTGTATGAATGTGTGTGTGAATATGAGTGTGAATGAGAAAAAAGTGTGAATGTTTAAAAAAAAAAAAAACTGGTTTATTTACAAGGTTTCGGCCACTTCGGTTAAGGTTGTCATAGGTGCAACATTCTTTCAACATCTTTGTGATCATAAGCCGAATTGTACCTGATGAAGGCAACAGAATGAGATGAAATACTGAAACGTTTTGTTTTAGAAATAAACCACATTTATACTGAAACAAGTCTCTTATTGATGTCGCCACTGTGAATTAATCAAACGTTTTATTGCCCCCTGCAATTTTATGACGGCAATCTTCTGCTCAAAAATCAAATGAAAATCTAAAAATAAATAAAAAACTAAAAATTAATAGAAGTTTTCACAATATTATCAAGCTTAGCGCAGGATGTTAATTTAGATAAAACATGTGGGTATTATTTTATAATTGTTAAGTAAATAAACATCCTGACAAAGGTTGCCGAAACGCTAACAAAAATTTTTTAATAAGAGCCATTCATCTAGTTTGTATCATTGGTAGCCTATTCTGAATTTAAGAACTTATGTAACAAAAATCGAATACTTTCTCTCTATATATTTTATATATAGGGAAGAGAAAGTAATAGAACGTTTGATTAATTCACAGGTATCATTAATTGGGTTTTTTTTATTTTATTTGCTCCGGTACTTGGTTTTACACCATTTTCATTAATTGGGTTTAAATGTGGTTTATTTGTAAAAAATTATTACGTTTCGGTACCTCATTCTGTAACTTTCCTCTGGTACAATTCGCCTTAAGATCGCAGAGATGAAAGAATGTTGCATCTATGACAATCTTATCCGAAGGGATGGGATTGTCGTCATAGTTGTTACAACTTCTTCTCTGCTACAACAATCTTTGTGATCTTAAGCTTTATTGTACCCAGGGGCGTTCCTAAACTTTTTTCCAATTATGTATATTTCAACCTGATTAAAATTGGAAGTGAAAATCATGTGATATAAATATGTGATCAGATAAGCTAATTCTCATTGGAATATATAATAAATGTTTAAAATTTTAAGGTTCGGATATTGAAAAGCATCAGAAAAGAAAAGAAATGAGAAATTCAATAATCATAGAGAATAACAATATCATAAATGGCGTGTGATGATTATTTTAAAAAATAAAAATCTTTGAAATCTATTTTGGGTAATATTAAATAAAATCATGTTTATTAAATTATTAATATTAATAAAAAAAGATTTAAATAAAATTAATACTTACGATTATTGATAAATGTGAAAGGCTCGGTTTAACACTTTAAAAACACTTTAAAAAATTAACTCACATTTACACATTCACTCATCAAATTTAACTAAATTCAGGAGTCAAGTGGAAAAGGCAAAAATAGACAAGTCTCAAGTTAGTCACAAGATGGTTCGATTTGAATTGTTTTCATTTGAATAGGTCATTTTGATAACTTACCTACCCCAACATGAAATTCCAAGTTGAAGGACAAACTTCAATGCATTTAGATAGGGATTTATATGAAAATGTTTGTTTTTGAGTTATTTAGGCTCTCCAAATACTCAAAGATGCCAAAATTTTGTTATATTATCAATTGTGCTCGTAAAGGATATCAAGAGAAGTACAGATTCTTTACAGAATTAAATTTTAAACATAAAATAAGTTGACTCAACTGTCAGTGTCAGAGGTTATGCTCAATAAAAAACAAGAAATTTGACTAAAAGGAAGTTCAAATACACTTTAAACACTTTATCTCAGGTAAATAACAAATAAAAATATCTATTTTGTTTCATATAATGATTCAAAACATTATTTAGGATAATCAACAAAGGTGAAACATCTCACAAGTGACAAGTGGGCCTCTGCTGGCTTGAATAGTGCTTGAATATGTGTTATAATTAAAATAAACGGATATAATCTAAGTAATAAACATATTTAAATAAAAAGACAGCGATATGAACAACAAAGGAAGGGTTTAAAGGTATGTTTACTTTTCTTATTCCAAATATGATTCAACCACCCATTCTACATTTACCTATATATATTTCCATTCACACATTGCAATTATTCATTATTTTCGAAATAATTTATATTTCTACTGTAAAATTTTAATTACTTAATTACTTGTTTTTTTTTTTTTTTTTTAGTTACTCAGATAGATTCTCATATAAACCTGAAGAAAGGCAAAATAAACTCCTGGGATTAAAAAAAACAAATAAAATAAATTAATATTTATATTAATCTTTCTATATTAAATTAATATAGGCCTATAAAAATAATAATTATATGTTTTAACACATTATTTCATAGATCTTTATAAGGTAAATGTACATATAATAAATAAATACAAACATTATATCAGGTATTTCCTGTTGTAATTTTATAAAAACCCATCCTTCCTTGTCTTTATTTATTTTTTAATAGCTATTAGCAGACAGATTTTCCAAAAGATATTAAATAAGGACAAAAATAGATAAATTAGAAATTTTTACCATAACCTAACAAAATTGTTTTACCGTTAAATCACATGAAATTAAACTTGTTTATGGATAAATAAGCACCTATATAAATCTAATGATCCTATTTTATATTAATATTTGATCAAATAGCTGAAAAAATTAAAATTTATAAGCTAATTAGCCTGATTTAAAAGCGCTTCAATGTAAATCCTATGGGCGGAATAGCAAAGTTTGTCCTTCAACTCCGAATTTCATGTTGGGGTAGGTAAGTTATCAAAATGACCTATAAGAACTTTTTTTAATTTCTTTATGTGTATTATATAAAATTAAAAGTTAATTAACATTATATACAAATAATACCGGAAATAAATAAAAAAAAAAAGATTAATTCATCAAAATTTTTATCCATATTTAAAAAGAAAATTTACAAATGTATGTTAAAAAATAGGAGGGAAATAGAAAAAATCTGGTGTGATTGATCGCACAGCAAACAACTTTCTCTTACCCTTCGTCAAGAGAAAGTTGTGTACTGTGCTTGTCACACCATATTTTTAGTGTCAGGATATATTTAGTTTACGTTGATACACATATTAAAATCCAAGATATAAAATTTATAAACATGGGAAAATATTTATATTTTGTTAACATGGCAACCAATTCTCCTATCTTTCCTATGAAGTACAAGAGTAAAGTGGTCTTCAGTAGATTTCAATAGCAAAACGAGAATATACATTTTAAAGATCATCTAAAAAATAATTGATTTTTGAATTTTAATCAAAATCGTAAGAGCGAATTTTGAGAAAATCAAAAAAAACTGAAAAAAGTACATCAGTAAACTACTAATACTCTTTGGCCGATTTTCTTCAAGAGCTTCGGGTCACGTGTCAGGGGGGCTTCTAAATTAAATATAAAATTTCAATCTCCTAGCTCTTTTTATTCTTGAGATATTTTGTTCACAGACACACAGACAGACCATGTCGCGAAAACTACTTTTTTGGATTCAGGGGACCTCAAAACGTGTATACTATTATATACAGTATATATATCCTTGCTCAGGAGCCCACATATTGTGGGTACATGGATGGCGACCAAGAGCTGCCCAAGCTGGGACAGGCAGTCTTTCAGTTCTTTAAATGTCTGTCTCTTCCTTCCTCTTATCAATAGGCGTCAGACCTTTCGACGGGCCGGCCTGTCCTATTTCTTCCGGTCATATGATAGGGTTGGAGGGAAGAGTGAGGTCCGCCGACCCCGAATCGCGGGACAAGGCGAGGAGAGAAGAAGATAGATGTTATATATATATATACTTTGATTAAGATATTAATATTCAATGAATACCTCGATTCGGACTTGACAAGTCATAGATATATTTAACAAATGTGAGAATGGGGCGTTTGACCCACCAACAAATAAACATACTCATGGATTTGTTAAATTTACTATATCTTTAATAAAAAATGAAAGTAAAACTTTTGAGGACAAATAATCGGTTCGGAGGCACTAGGAAAAAAATTATTTTTATTTACCTATTCAATATGCCCTGATAGTGGCGACTTCAAAACCGGCTCTGTCTAAAGAAAAATAAAAATTTAAAGCTGTTCTACTTTACGTTTATTTTATAGGTAAATGGGAAATCAAATTTCTATTCTATATTTTATTTATTGATAAATAAAATTTATTATTCTACACAAGCCATTAGCCTCAAAAACCAATTATGCTAATATATTTTGAAGCTAATTATAAAGTAAACATCGTTAAAATATATGAAATATAGCCTTGTAAAAAATTAATTAGAAATCTTTTTAGTTCACCATTCGGACCACATTAAAAATTTTGATTTTTGAATAGGAATATTGAAATGGAAAATGTATAAAAATTAAATTTTAAGAGTAGAGAATTTAAGTATATGCGGTCGGTCGGGCCGGCCGATTAGGATTAAGAAAATATATTCTATTTTTATATTTATATCTCATAGTAAAAGTATAATAGTTCCAAATATTTTGATAAATAATGATCTCAAAATTGTCTCTTGCCCGAAATTCTAAATGCGCCACTGACTCTGAACTATACTTTGATTTTCTTTAATTAATTAATGGGCTATATTCATTCACACAATATATATAAAATTTATTGAAGAATTTTTCTTTACATCTAATGAGGCTTTTGTATTGGTCATGAATTGTGTTGTCTCTCTATGATTTAATGATTTAGAAGAGAGCAACGGATGCGGAAACCCAGGGCTTTCATAAATTTTATATTTTCTTTATATTATTTTTTTTTAAGGCTGAACTCACATCGAACGAGCAAAAATGTTTTCGAACAAAACGTTTTTGTCTAAAACTGTTGCTTTTCTATTGGTCAACGCACACGCGTGTGCGTTCAGCCTCAAAAATATAATGGCAGGGCTTGGTCAGCTGATTCAGAAACTTGTCGGGCTTATGAAGCGTAATTTGTATTGAGATCTAAACTTTGCTCGGGTATCCAAGGTCCTTCACTAGAGAAAGCAGCATCAATCCTTTTTAAAATTCATTCAGCTTCATTTTCGGGCTCTTTGGTTAATATATTGATGGTAGACCCGATAATCCGAATGAAATTTGATTTCTTCAGGTATTTTTCCTGATAATTTTCAGGTGCTTGTTGGGGGTATTTTGAGCTCCAAGGCACTTGCTGAAGTCAATAGAATCAGGGTCAAATGGGTAAAGTCCACACAGGCTTTAAATGCGATCAAGGCCGTGCTTCCCGAGATTTTTTTCAATGTTTCTTTTAATATGGGTAATTACCCCTTTACCCCCCCCCCCTTGTATCCGCCCTTGCCCTCAACTGCCTCGGTACGCCTCTGTCTTGATCATTACAAATACCAAGTCTTTTCTAAAAATTGTATTCTATAATTTTAGAAAAATATAATATCCATCAATCAAAAAGAATTTCTCAATGGACAATCAGACATGGATCAAGCACAAAGAAAGATAGGATATTTTATTTTCCCTCATAGAAATTTCATCTCTTAAATTATAATTTTTAATATTTTCTAGATTTTTTTTAAGATGTTCTCCGATTGGGCCCGTTGGTTGGTCGTCGCCGTTGTTGCCCTCGTGAGCCAGTCATCTGCCCAAGTTCCAGCTCTAGGTCCTTGTCCCGAAATTGAGACCATTCCTAATTTCGATGTCCAGAGGGTGAGTGAATTCCATTTACATTCTATTTCCATTCATAATACAAACTGGTTCAACAAGTTGGTTTGTATGACAAGGTAATAGAAAGAGCAGAGTGGCGCAGCGGAAGCGTGCTGGGCCCATAACCCAGAGGTCCGTGGATCGAAACCACGCTCTGCTATTTTTTTGGAGTCGAAAATTAATCCCAGGGCCGGACTGTATACTCCAGGAATATATTAGTGGTTTCCTAAAAAAAATTAAAAAAACGTGGTTAAAAAAGAGCTCTACTCTAATTCATAATTTAAATGGGGTCTGAGAAGATTCCTTTTAAAAAATAGAAAGGACTGTATAAAGAAAAAATTTAAATATTAGGCCTATATAAGAGTTTTCAAAGAAATTATACCCCAAATAAGAGAAATAAATAAATATCGTGTCCATAGAAAACCAGTGCGATTGCGTGATCTCTAAAGGCGGAATGCGCAGTTACTGGATCAATAAATAAACAGATTTGACGGACAAAACAATAAATTTAGAGAAAAACTATTTTTTAAAAGGAACTTAATCAGATAAAAGTATCTGTTTATTTATTGATCCAGTAAGAAAGTAAGTGCCTATTCCGCCTTTAGAGATCCACGCAATCGCGCTTGTTTTCTATGGACGTGGTATTTATTTATTTCTCTTATTTGGGGTATAATTTCTTTAAAAACTCTTATATAGTATAATATTTAAATTTTTTTCTTTATACACAGACGGAGTTGACAAGTTTTTTATATTATTTATAATATAATAGTAAATAAAATCATGGGCGCCGACTTTTAAAAATTATTGGAGGGGGCTTAATTATAAAATTCTCCGACGTTGTTTTACGTCCGTGTGTACTTAAATTCACTCGTTAAAAGTAAATAACTCATAATTAAAAGGGGCCCCTTCGAGTCCCTTGGAGTTCGCGTCCATGTATAAAATAGTAGGCTATAATGATATTTCTATCAGCGGCGTCATTTAGGGAGGGGGCATTTGCACCCCCCCCCCTACAAGGGCTCTGATTTTTATAAAATTTTATGTTAAACTAAATAAAATATACCTTCAAGTTTATATGACGCCACTGGTTTCTATCCTTGAGAAGAAAATAAAATCTTCTCTGAGTATGTTTTATTTTACACTTCGAAATTTGATCTGACTTAGCTGAGATACATCTTGTTGAATTTATCAATTCATTTAATCTTCACTTATTAATATGATTGGTTGGAAGTTAATGGTTTTTTTTTTTATTTGCAGTATTTGGGCCGATGGTATGAAGCAGAACGATACTTCGCTGTTTTTGAGTTTGGTGGGAAATGTGTGACTGCAAATTATTCGGATGTTGGCGATGGAGTGATATCAATCACCAATCGACAAACAAGTTACCTGTCAGTATTTTCAGAAATCACTTAGTTTTTAAAAATGATAAAATATTTCAGAACATGCCAACCGCATTCTGGTAAAAACCATTAAGTCATAAAATAAACAATATTCAATAACTTGTCAATGTTCACATAATTCTCATCACATTTTAGATTGATGTATTAGCCAGAATGGGGACAATTCAGGCCAGGGTTCGATATAGACCTACAAGGGTTTACGTAAGCGACAAAAAAAAAATGGGGGTCTATGAGATGAAAAAGGGGGACCTCGCTAGACAATCTCATTTATTTTATTTTATTTTTATTTTTTATAATTTTACCTCGGTACAATTGTGTGTTTTTTGTTTTTTTTTCTTCTACTCCTCACTACAGTTAGACATGAGTCAAAACACACTTGAAGTTGATGAATTTTCAAAGATGCTATATTAGCTAAGCAGGGGGCCTACCAAAAACCGAAGAAAATGACAAGGGGTCTACGAAAAAAAAAGTTTGGGGACCTCTATTCTAGAATAACATACCAAAAACATACAATGGTTTTCAAAATTCTAAAAGAATGTCTAAGAATTTTGAGACATCCCAAGATCTTGAATCGATTGTTTATTTTTAAAAGTATATCTAGATCAGTGTTTCCCAACCTTTTGAAGTTCACGGCACCCCAAAAGTGCGTTGAGAATAACATTACACTAGGGGCACCCTTCCTTTTTTCCCTAGTAAAACGAAATTTTTTCCCGCCGAATTTACGGGAAATTTTTTCCCCTCCCGTGAAAACGTGTAAATCATTTTACCTTTTTTTTGGCAAAGCTTAATTTTTTCCGCCCTGCCAAAAATTAATTTTTGCCGCTTCCGTTTTAATTAATTATTTTTCCTTTTTTTTAGCAAAACTATTTGTTCCGCCTCTTTTTTTTTTTTTTTGTTTATCTAAATATCTTGCGGCACCCTTGGGTGCCGGGGCACACTGGTTGGGAACCACTGATCTAGATCATAACCCCCACCCGGTGAATTTTATATTCATTCTATTAATTTGATAAATTCGGCAGAAGTTAAGAGATTGTAACCAAAACGTGTAAATTTCATAGAAAATATAATATGATTTTGTAAAATAGGAACTGACTTAAAGATATATATAACCAAGACAGATAACTATTAAATAATAGGCCTAATAATAATATTTTTTCATTTTTTTCTATTTTGCATGTTTTGTTACAAACTCTCATCTTCTCCGCTTCGTAACTTTAACTTCCTAGGATTAGTAAGTTTTATGAAACATGTCATTTAAAATAATTGTATTAATAATAATTAATTCTATAGAAACAATGCCAGTAAATAATATATGATTTGATTCAGGACTGGAATTCGATCTACTATCGAAGGCGAGGCGCGAATAATCAGTAGAAATGAAGACGGAAAACTCAGTGTAAAATTTCCTCAACTACCAGGTACCGAGCACAAATTTTTCCCTTCATTCTCAAGATATGATAAATTGTCCTAATAATATTTTTTTATTCATCTAAAATAGTTTTTTTTTTAGTGCCCCTAGATGCACCTTATTGGGTTGTTGGAACAGATTATAATAATTTCGCTGTGGTTTGGTCATGTACTAATTTTGGAATATTCAGTACAAGTAAGTATCTTATATATAAAATGTTTTTTACGGTAGAATCCCGATAATTCGTATGGTCACGGGGCGGACGGTTTGGTACGAATTATCGGGATTAACAATTATCGGGAGTACAAATTTAAAAAAATTTTTCCTGGGGACCGGCAAATTTGTACGAATTAGCCGCAAATGGCTTTCGAACAAATCGTTTTTGCCTAAAATTGTTTTTTCAATGCTTCTATGGGTCATCGCACACCGGGGAGACAAAACACAATTGAGCATGATTCGACATCATTGAACAAAATGGTTTGGCATTGAGCAAAAAATGCCCACGCACACCGATTAGGCAAAAATGCTCAATGGCAAATATTTTGCCTAATCGGTGTGCGTTGGCATTGAGCAAAACGTTTTGCTCTTGGACAAAACGTTTTGTCCAAGAGCGTTTTGCTCAATTGGTGTGCGTTCAGCCTTAGAAGTTAATCTATATTCTATATTATAATAAAGCTGCAAAGATGTTTTTTGATTAAGGTACTTCTAGACCACCTAGAGAAATGGGGTTTTTGCATTTTATTCAGAATTCTCTAATTGTAAAACAAACAAAACAAAATTCCCAAAATAAATAGAAATGACGTTGGTGAACTGTTTTTAGCCCTTCCAGATTTTCACTTTGTTCCCAATTTCATGTCTTGCTGAACTTTTTTATAAACCTTTGATTATAAATTAACGAAATTAGGGATAATCCTTTTTATCAGATTTTTTTTAAATCGGACCATGGTGGCCCGAAGAAAAAAAAGTTGTTTTAGTATAGTTTAGAGGGAAAAAGGTGTGGGTTTACGTGAAACATATTTATAAGTAAAATTATTTAAATATATATGAGATTTAACTAGAAAAAAAATTTGAATTTATAACTAGATATATTTCGACCCATCCTCAGGAGAACATGTGACTAAGTGAATAAAAGAGAAGAGATGCTACCAGTCAAGTTTATATAGGAGAGGGAGTTGTTTTAGTATTTAGTTAATTTGCTCGTGAAATTTTAATTACTTTAAGCAAAAATTCAAAAATTACTTTTGACTTCTTTTCTTTTAAGTGTGAAAGAAAAAAAAATTCAATAATTTGAGAACATAAAAACAAAAACTGTAAATTTGTCTAATTTAAAAAGATTAATGAATTATGAGGAATCTTGCTTTGTTTTTTTGTTTTTTTCTTATTTCTCACGAGATATTCCCATCAATTATATGTTTTGTTTCTTTTTTTTAATTAGGGAATGCATGGATCCTGACACGAGATCGGCATCCGACACTCGACATTATGGAAAGAGCCTACGCTGTGGTCGACAGAAGTGGAATTTCTAGAGCGTATTTTATTCGAACGGATCAGAGAAATTGTCCTCTCTCCGCATATTAGATCTCATAAAATCATCGAATGGAGTAGAACATCTGCTGATGAACCTGGTCAAAACATGTGCATCATCAAATTAATGATTTCAAACAAACATCAAATTATTTATTTATTTTTTTTAAAACAAAGATCTCTTTTCTTTAAAATTTAAAAATTTAAAGAATTTAATCAATTCAAATCAAATAGTGGAATTTTTCACCAAAAAATCTTATACTGTATTATAGTCAAAGTGTGGACTTGATTAATTCGAGTTTGATGGTGGTTTTATTTAATATTCATTCTCATTTCTAATATTTTCATTTAAAATTTATGGGACAAAGTAAAAACCTGATTCGACTGAATATAAATCATTATCATCATTATTTTATGTGTATTTATTTATTTATGTATGTTATAAAATAAAACAATGTGTATATTATTGACTTGATCGTTTATTTTTTTAATTGATGGTATAAACCTAAATTCAAACTTATAAACGAAGCAAGTTCTCCCGTCCTCTATTTTTCGATAGATATAGAAATGGCTAATAAAATTTCTTTATTTATTCTACCCAATGCTAACTTTTTGGTCCCAGAAATTGTACCATCTTAATAATGTTTTTGGGGTTAGATTAAATATTTTTTTTTAATCTTGTCAATAGGGGTAGGATTTTTGGCGGGGGACCTTCCCTATACTAATAGTAATATACCTTACTTGAAAAATTACCTTCGATCTCATTTAATAGGTGGGGGTTTGTCATAAAGACGTATAACATTCTCATATAGCCCAGCATTGATGATGGTCCAAACCTTGGCATCGAAATTTTAGCTGTGGGCAGAATAAATAAAGAAAATATCCTATTTACAAGTTCCTTATTTTATTTATATATCTTTCAACTTCTACCCAGTAATACAGTCTTTTCCGGCATCAGAGGCCATTTAGACCCAGTTTCAATTTACTAGTAGCCAATTAAATTGAAAAATATTTTTGTCGCATGAGTTGGTAGAATTCTTGACCTCTAGCACAAGAGGCGGATACTCTAACACTGTGCCATGGCCCAAGAGCTATTATATCTTTTAAACTCAAATAGTCTGGTCCGGTACTGTGATCTTGTAGTGGGGCATGTTGAAATTAAAGTCTTAATCAATTTGATAATTGTTATTGATTGTTGGGAAGTTGCAATAAGTATGTTGTTGGCACACACATATTTATATTGATATTGATATTTATTATGATTATATGATTTTGATATTTGTTTTCTCGCTATATTGAGTTTATATTAAAACGCTTCCTTTTTTACTTCGACCTATTTTTTCCAAGAGGTTATGGTGCCCAGTCTTCTATTAATTAATTTTTGAAATTTGAAGATACTCAAGATAGAAAAATGGAAAAAGAATTATTTCAGAGAATTCCCCAATTTGATGGACAGAATTTTAATAATTGGAAATTCAGAATTGAAACTGTGTTAGAAGAAAATGATTTATGGAAGTTTATTGAAGATGATGTTGAAGTGATTTTAGAAAAGAAATCTTTACTGGTACATTTTGAAAATGGTGCGAAAGAGAAAGAACGATTGAATGCTATTGAAAAATGTCGTTTAAGTGAGAAGAAATGTAAATCTATTTTAATTCAAGGAATAAGTGACAAATATTTAGAGTATGTTAAAGACAAGAAAACTCCAAAAGAAGTTATGAGTACCTTGGAGTCTATTTTTCAAAGGAAAGAGTATCTCAAATCAACTTTTTTGAGAAAACAGCTACTGACTATGAAGTTGGAGAATGGAGATCTAGAACAACATTTTCTTAAGTTTGATAAAATAGTTCGAGAATTGAAATCGATTGGAGGTAAATTAGATGAACAAGATATAATCTGTCACTTATTATTAACTTTACCTGAATCTTATGAAAATGTAGTTGTCGCTATTGAAACTTTAGATTCAAAATCTTTAACTGTCGATTTTGTTAAGACTCGTTTACTGGACGATTGGAACAAAAAGAAAAACTTATCAAAATGTGAAAAATTTAATGAAGCAACATTTATGGGAAATAGAAATATGAAACCGAAACAGAAGGTGAAATGTTATGAATGTGGAAGAGAGGGACATAAACGACCTGATTGTTACAAGATTAAGAAATTTAACAATGGAAGACATCAAGCAAATTCTTCTACTACTGGAGGTTCATCGGGCCAAATATCTTTCATGGTGTCAAGAAATGAAGATGAAGAAAGAAATATGAAGGCAATGGTGATGAAGAATAATTCGGACTTTGTCTGGTTTATCGATAGTGGAGCAACGGACCATATGGTGAATGACGACTCTTATTTTTATTCATCGACTACTTTGAAAAATCCAGTGACTATTGGATCTGCGAAGAATGGTGCCAATCTGGTGGCTTCGAAGATTGGAAATATTAAAATCATCTCGAATACTGGAAGAGAAGAGATACCTTGTGAAATAGAAAATGTTTTGTATGTACCTAATTTAAAATGTAATTTATTTTCTGTGAGACGTTTAGAAGAGCAGGGTATGGTTATATGTTTTAAAAACAGTTGTGTAAAAATTTATAATAATTGTAAACTTATTGCAACTGGTATGAAAAGGGGGAAGCTTTATGCAATGAATTTTAGTTTTGATTCTAATTCTTTAAATAATCTCTTGATTTGTAATAAAGGGGGTGATGATTTTGATCTTTGGCATAGGCGCTTAGGGCATCTTAGTAAGGAAAGTATTTTAAAATTATGTAGAGAAAATATGGTGGAAGGTATATCTTTTAGAAAAGATGTAGAATCATATAAGCCCTGTGAATTTTGTTTGAAAGGTAAACAAACAAGTTTGCCTTTTAATAAGGAACGGAAATATTTTTCTAAAAGACCTTTGGAATTAATTCATTCCGATGTTTGTGGGCCGATTAGTCCTAATACTTGGGATAGTAAGAAATATTTTGTTTCTTTTATAGATGACTTTACTAATTTTACTATTGTTTATTTAATAGGTAATAAATCTGAAGTCTTTGAATGTTTTAAAATGTACGAAGCTATGGCAACAGCTAAATTTCAAATGAGTATTTCTCAATTAAGGTGTGATAATGGGGGTGAATATGTGAGTAATTATTTTAAGAATTTTTGTAGAGAGAAAGGAATACAGTTAGATTATACTATTAGTTACACTCCACAACTAAATGGTAAAGCTGAACGTATGAATCGGACGTTATTAGAGAGAGCTAGAAGTATGATTTATGATGCTAATTTTTCTAAAAATATGTGGGGAGAGGCAGTTTTGACTGCTGCTTATTTAATAAACAGGAGTCCGGCTAGTGCGTTAATTAAAAGGGGTTTAAATAAAACTCCAGCTGAGTGTTGGTATGATAGGAAACCAGATTTAAAGACTTTGAGAGTTTTTGGTAGTGTAGCCTATAGTCATATTCCGAATCAGTTAAGAAATAAACTTGATGCAAAATCTACTAAATATTTTATGATAGGATATACTCAAAATGGTTATAGGTTGTGGGATCCTATTAGAAAAGGTGTTAAAATTAGTAGGGATGTAGTTTTTGATGAGGTGAATATAAATCAGTGATTTTAAAATTAATAGAAATGTTTTTAAAGATTCTGAAATAGAAGAAAAAGATGATGAAGGAGATGAATGTGTTGAAGTACAAGGAGAAGTTCAAAAAGAAAATAAGGAAGGTGAAGATTTTAATTTAAGAAGGAGCTCAAGGGAGAGTAAGAAGCCAAATTGGTTTGGAGATTTTGACATGTCTTATATGGCATTGAACGCTGAAAATTTTGTTGAAGATGTACCGAAAACATTTGAAGAGATTCAAGAAAGGGAAGATAGAGAAGAGTGGGAGATAGCGGTTAAAAGTGAAATTGATTCATTAATTAAGAATAATACTTGGAGTTTGGTGGATCGACCCTTGGACAAGAAACCTATACAGACCAAGTGGGTGTTTACATACAAGAAAAATCAAGAAGGAGAAATTATTAAATATAAAGCACGTTTGGCTTGGAACGAAAGGTTTAATGATTTTATTATTCGAATGGGTTTCAAGAGGTCCGAAAATCATTATCGTCTATATGTTAAGAAATATGATGGAGAGTTTATTTATTTAATTGTCTATGTGAATGATTTGATTATTGCCTGTAAGAATTTGAAGAAAATAAATGAAATAAAATTAATTTTAAGTAAAGAATTTGAAATGCAAGATTTGAATGAAATCAAAATTTTTATTGGAATTAATGTGAATTTATCAGAAGAGAAGGATCCTTTATATCTTCATCAGAAGAATTTTGTAGATATTCATTATCGTTTTTCTTAGGGATTTACTCGGTAGGAATATATATTTAATTTAGAAAATATTTAGGATTATCAAATTGAGGGGAGATGTTGAAATTAAAGCCTTAATCAATTTGATAATTGTTATTGATTGTTGGGAAGTTGCAATAAGTATGTTGTTGGCAACACACATATTTATATTGATATTGATATTTATTATGATTATATGATTTTGATTTTTGTTTTCTCGCTATATTGAGTTTATATTAAACGCTTCCTTTTTTACTTCGACCTATTTTTTCCAAGAGGGCATATCAAGTGTAGATCGACAGATCCGTGGTACGACTCTGGCGATGCCTTCCCTTTTTTTTGGTTATTAGAGTTATTAAAGATATAATTTGATATCAATGGTAAATTCCAGTATTAGTAATTAAATTTAAATTAATTAATTTCTCAATAATGGGTCGTCCACATATTACGTAACGTCTTTTTTGACGATTTTCTAGTCCACCGCCCCCTCCCTCTGTCACAGTTAGTCATATACAAAAAAAACCCTACAAATATTATGTCACAACATAGAACTACCCCCCCTCAGAAATTTGTTTTAACTTGTTCTTAAAATTTTGTTATGACCCACTTGTTAGAGAAACTCCCGGGTCCTCCTTGTCACATTTAGTAACGTTTTGTTCATACCCCTACCCCCTTTAACGCGTTACGTAATATGTGAACGACTCCTAAGGATTATCTATTGACTTTGATTATTCTTCCAGTTCATGATTAATCTATCATCAGATATGGGCGCATCATTATAAGCCTATTATTTATAAATTTTTCTGAGTCAAAACAGAACAGAACAGAGCAACCTGCCTTGAGCTATAAAATTTGCACGAATTGGTAATATTCGGGAGTGTCAACAATTCTTTGATTTTTTTCTATATAAGAATTTTATTAAAATTTTACCTCAGTTTTCCTTGTTTTTTTTATTAAATTTTGAAACACTCTTCATTCAAATTTTATGGAAATTTTGAAAGCCTCTTCATCTAAATTTAATGGAAATTTTGAAACCCTCTTCATCCAAATTTGATTAAATTTCAGCCAATAAAATAATTTTTTCTTGTTTTAATATTTATCTTTCTTGAAATTATTCTTTAAGATAAGGATAATGAATGACGTGGATCTGGAAAATGTTTAAACCGTTTAAAAATTTATTAATAACATATAAAACAGTAGAAGTGTACAAAAGGTATTGTTGGTTTGTATATTCATTCAAGTAAATTTATTATATTAAACGAGTGCACTTTATTTGTTACGAAAATTCATTTAATCATTTAAAAAATTTTATTAAATTTTGAGATCAATTGGTTTGTCCTTAAAAAAAAAAAATCTTAAATGAATTTTCGTTTGAGTTCTAAAAACTATGGAATTTAATTTACTGATGAACTGAAGAAGGAACGCAAGGTGTTAAAAAAGGAGTGTGAACAATAATACTTGACTTATTTAGGGTGGAAGGAGAGTATCAAGAGAGTAGCTTGCACTTATTCCATTGGCAATTTCTACCATAATTTCAGAAAGAGATTTTTCAATATTTGGTTGAAGCTCTTGAGCAAATACTGCAAAATTTGAATTGATTGCGTTGTTTACAACATCACCTAAAAACAAAAATACAATAATAAATTTTTGTTGCCAAAATATACACTTATTTTTACATCTTTTTTTTTTATATACGGATACATAGAAAAAGAACAAGTAATTTTAAATTTAAAGTATTCTTATAATTAATTTCCATTGAAGTGAAGTGACTTGCTGAAGTACAGTGAGGGACAATATTAAGTCCCACCCATGCGTTTTCTACTTGTGATTATTTCATTGTTTAAAAAAGAATATTATAAATTTTTTAATGGAAACTTTCATGGTTCAAACCTAGAAAATTTCCAATAAAGATTTTCATTTTCTTTTATAAAAACAATGAAATAATCACAAGTAGAGAACGCATGGATGGGACTTAATATTGTTCTTCACTGTACTTTCATGAAATTTCTAGTCAATGAGGCCATTTATTTAATTTTATTGATGTAATGTCTCTTTGGGGTTTCTGATAATCGAACAAATATCAAAAATAATAAACTGGAAATTAGCCTACTTACCTAAAATTTTCTCTCCTCCAAAAAGATTTGACAATTGCATTGATCCTTTGCCAATTTTATATTTAATTTTGATATCAGAAAATTTTAGATATTCTTCACCATCTTTCTGTATTGGTTCTCCTACTAAAGAAACATCAGCTTTGCAATTTGCTGAAAAAAGTAAAAAACAACATTAATTACAATCTTTCCACAAAAGCCTAACAAGGATTATTGAAAATTCAATTCCCCGGGGTCCCCCTCCCCCACTCCGTGGCCGAGAGGAGAGAGTTGTTGACAAATGGCAATAATGATAGTCTGGAAACCACGGGGCGCGGCTTCGGATCTCAGGCAGTGACAATAAATTTATTTAGATCATTTGAATACCAAATGATATAAATAAGCTCGCCATGGAAGGGTAGCCCATGTACGGGGGGATACATTTTTTTAAAATAATAAGTATCATAAAGAGTCTAAATTAGGGTTTGGAAAAAACCGGGAAATTTTGAAAACCGGTTTTTCGGTTTTTTACAAAGCAGAAAACCGGTAAACCGGTTTTAAACCGGTTTTTTTTTCAACATCTGTTTAGAACGGACCACTATTTTTGGAAGTTAAATTTGTATACAGCATAATTTAGAAATATATTATGGCTTGGTACGGAAAAAGATCCCTTGACCCGTAGTATTAATATTAATACATGAGGCAAAATTCCTATCTCAACCTTAATAAACAAAAAAAATGTTCCTTAAATAAATCAAGGGAAAAAAAATATTCAAAACAATATTTAATAGAATAATTTTTTAATAACCGCGCCCCTGCCTGCGACGGACCATTCATTGCCTTTTCTTAATTATGTAAAGAAAATTATTATTTTTTTATTTTTTAAAACGCACACTTTTTTCCCATTCACACTCATGCACACACACCCATTCACACAGTCTTTTCGGCAACTTAGGTCATATAAGACTTGAGGATAACCGTTATATATATAATAATATCTATTGGGAGCCGTTTGGTATCCGAATGGCTTAAATAAAATCATTGAACTGCCTGGGGTCCGACCCCGCGACGTTCAGTATAGAAGGTAGGCACGTTACCAACTAGACCAAGCCCGGGGACCACTCCGCTATCATATAAAGATTATTTAAGTATTGGAAAAAAGGGAAAAAATATAGATAATTTATAATTTTTTTTTTTTTTTAATTTGTTTAAAGTCTTTTTCGGCATCTAAGGCCATTTAGAACCCATCCCTATTTATTATATTTCAAATGATTGATAGCCAATTCAAATAAAATAAATTTTTCTCGCTTGGGAAGGAAAGCGATCCCGAATACTGAAGAAAAAATTTAAAAAAAAACCGAATTCGGTTTTTCGGGAAAAACTCGGTTTCTCGGTTTTTGAAAATTAGCCAAAAAACCGGTATACCGGTTTCGGTTTCCACCGGTGTCCAAACCCTAGTCTAAATGGCCTGAGATGAGGAAAAGAATAAAATTAAAAAAAATTCTACTCAATGAAATTTACTTGATACACCAAAATTCAAAGTGCCAAATGTGTCTTTATGCTTACTGAAATTGCCAGTGAGTGGTCCATTGCCTTTGATAGGAATAAGCAGAAGTCGTCCAGTTACATCATAATCACCAGTGACATACAATTGAGGGAAATCAAGAGTAAATGAACAAGACAAGGGATTTGTTGTCACCCTGAAAAAAATTAAATCATTAGTAAACACACTCTTTCAAAAAGAGGATCAAAAATTTAAATGATTTTTTTTTGCCTATTTTGGAGGAAGGGCAACTCTCTATTTACTCTTTCTTACTTACTTGGGAAGTAATATATTCATGATTTTTAGGAATGGAATTTCATTCATTCTTAGTGTCCGTTTCAATTAGCAAATTTAGACAAAAGGCAAGCAGGGATGGGCAGAATTGCGATTCTTTTGGATTTAAATCCGCATCTGGATCGAAATTCTTTTTTTTTAGGGTGGATCTTGATCCAAATCAAAGAGGGGTGAATTTAAGAATTTGGATCGAAATCATTTTTGCTCTCTGGATCTAGGATCGGATCGATAGCAATCCAGAATTTTTGCGAACAAAAGATTGCCAATCCCTTAAAAACTTTTTATTTATCTTTCATCCAAACGTCTAAAAATGTGCGAATTCGGCAGAAGAATTAGTTTTTAATTCGTCAATTTTGGATGCAGAAACCGGTCCTTAGTAAGTGATTTTGACAATCTTGGTTTGGATTTATCTTAACGTGGATGGATTTAATAATAATAGGCATGTGTTAATATTCCGGATAATTTTTTTTTGTTAATGGGGTGAGATTATTACACTCACTTTCCTACTTCATGAGGATGGGCTTGAACAAGAGCAGTAGCCTCATTTCAACTTTTTCTTGGGGGAGGGGCAAACTTTTTTTTCTTAAATATATATAATTTAAATAAAAAGGATTGAAGCCTTTGAGGAGGGGAGGAAAATACCTCCCACTCCCCTCCGCAATTGACGCTACTGAACAAGAGATACGTAATCAGATGCTTATACACTTAGATTAGCTTTAGCATAATTAATAATTGTTTTAAAATTAAAAAAACGTTTTAGATATGTGATTTCCTGTTTAATATTTTCATTCAACGAAATGAATAAATTATTTTTTTGTCCTTCACAGTATTAAAATTAATTAATTTGGTATGATATACCTCTTTCTAGTTTGTCCTTATCTAATATTGATAACAGTGTTATGTGACGGTTATTTTAAAATATGTCTCTGTTCCCTAAGATTTGAGTACCTCATATTACTGACGATGAAGTCGCTGGCACCGAAAGCTTTAATATCTTTCCCCATCATTTTCAGTGTTCCTGTTTCAGACGCAACGATCTCTTTAATGAGTAGTGGTTCCAGTTTTGGTACATTAAGTTCAGGAATACCTGCAAATAAATTTAAAATTAACAATTTCCGATAAAAATAATATTTTTTTATTATTTATGTAGCATAATAATTAAAAAAATAAAAATTGATAATTAGTCTATTTTAGCAAATTTTACTTACTAACTAATAAATACTATAATTAATTTCCTTTTGATAATTCAAAGTTTCGATAATTCGAGTTTTGCTTGTAGTCTCTTTGATTTCATTATTGAGAGTCGACTGTATTAAATTTTATTTCAGCATAATTAAAAGATTAGGTTCATTCTTTCTTTGATTATATGCTTAGAATTTCATTTCAAAATTTTGTTTGAGTATATAAATTCAAAAATTCAATTATGGAAATTAAAAATATGTTTAAATATGCAAGAAAAATCTAGGTGTGACTGGTCGCACAGCACAAACTTTCTCTTACCTTCGGTAATCGAAAGTTGTGTTCTGTGCTTGTCACACCAGATTTTTTTTGTGTTGAGATATGTTTAGTTTCAGTCGATTTATCAGATTCAAGAGGTAATCAAATTTATAAACATGGGAAAATATTTATATTTTGTTACCATGGCAACCATTTTACTTTTTTTCCTATCTTTCCTATGAAGTACAGGAATAAAATGGTCTTCAAACAATTTTGAGAGCAAAATGAGAATATACGTTTTAAAGAGCATATAAAAAATAATTGATTTTTGAATTTTAATCAAAATCGTTAGAGCGAATTTTGAGAAAATCGAAAAAAACTGAAAAAGTGCATCAGTAAAATACTAGTACTCTTTGGCCGATTTTGTTTAAAAGGTTATTTTCACCCTTCAGAGGTGCTTAACTTAAATATAAAATTTCAACTTCGTAGCTCTTATCGTTGTTGAGATATTTTGCTAACAGACACACTTACAGGCAGACAGACACACACAGACCATGTTACGAAAACCACTTTTTTGGATTCGGGGGACCTCAAAACGTGTATATCCGTCAAAATCTCGTCATCACATTTTGACATGAATCCAATACTTTCTCACTATATATATAAATAGGTAAGAGGAAGTAAAAAAGAGAATGAAAAAAAAAGAATTTATTTCTTTTTTATGAATCCTGTTCTGAAATTTTCCTTGTTTATTTAGATTACAGACCTTAAAAGCTACTCACCTTTTGCAAGATATGGTCGGATTTCCTCCACAGATTTTTGTACACATTTGGAGATCTCAGGATCAGATCGTTTACAAATATTAATATAGGATGCTGAAATAAGGAAAAAAAAAAAAATTAAATTAGAGCAAAAAAATATATTAAGCACTCATTATATGAATGCATAAATGTCATCCAAGTGATTGTACGTGCCAAGAGTTATTTAGCATGCGAGTTGTGGCTTAGTTGTGATGGCGTCATCAAAAGATGAACCTTGACAGAAATGGAATTGCTCATTCATGCCCAAGACACAACGGAGACAACAATTAGTCATTTTTTTGTTCCTTATTTGAAAAGTTAAAAAAAAAATTTATTTGAAATTCATCTTAACTTAGAGGCAATTGATGAAACTTTCAGTCACCAACAATCAAGGGCGGATACAAGGGTGGGGGGGGGGGGGGGGAGAAAGGGTAAATCCCCCCCCCCCTCGAGATTTAAAAAAAAAACAACTTTTTTCGCAAAAAAAAATTTATTTTTAATGTAAAATTTTAAATATTAATACTTAAAAATTTGATTTGTATTTATATTCTGGCAAACAAGTACAGAATGCGCCTTTAAATTACCGAAATTAAGAAAAAATTGTGTGCTGTGCGATCAGTCACACCAGATTACCCCTCCCCCGAGAAACACCTCTGGATCCGCCCTTGCCAACAATACAGACATGCCACATTTTAATTGGGGATTTTATTCAGTGGCGTCATTTCAACTTTTTCTTGAGGAGGGGGGATTTTTTTCTTGGAGGGGCAAACTTTTTTTCTTAACTTTTCTTGGGTGGGGGGGCAAACATTTTTTTCTTAAAATTTACTTACAAATAGATACTCAAATTTGGCCAAAAGATATTTAATTTAATTAATTGTTTAATTTTGTACATATTGTATATTCATAGATGTATTTTGAAATATTTTATTTAAAGAATAATATAAAATTTTATAAAAATCAGAGCCCTTGGGGGGGGGGCAATTACCCCCCCCCCCAAATGACGGCTCTGAAGTAGAGGCGTGCGTGGTATTTTTAATGAAATTAAGGTGACAATTATTTTCCAAATTGCCCCCCCCCCCCCTCCCAAAGGGCTCTGATTTTTATAAAATTTTATATTATTCTAAATAAAATATTTCAAAATATATCTACTAGTATAAGCTTATAAACTGTACAAAATTAAACAATTAAATTAAATATCTTTTGGCCAAATTTGAGAACTTATTTGTAAGAAAATTTAAAGCAAAAAAAAAAAGATTCAAGAAAAAAATTTGCCCCCTCCCCCCAAAAAAAAAAAAATTTGAAATGACGTCACTGTTCTGCTTAATGCCAAACTGAGAAGTCCCTTCAAAGAAATCATAAACCTCCTCCAGATAAAAATCCTAGTTGCGCCACTGCAATTGATATAAATAAATATGCCAAGAATCGTTAATAAGTTATCGTTAAGGTCCAAAATGCCGAAAAAGACTAAGAAATCATTGAATAGTATAAATGGGGTTGTTCAATCGGAAAGCTATCAGTTAATTGTTCGAAAATATGGATTAATAAAGAGATTAATGAGAATTAGCAAAATCCAACATAAATAGAATAAACCAGTTTAAATGCAAAGAGCTTATTTTATAATCTCATAAAAAATCCTTGATCTGTATTAATGTAGGTTATTGAACATCGTCTCGGTTCGAAGTAAATTGAAATTAATGGATGGAATTTTATATGATAAATAATAATATATTGTATTGTATGAATGTCTTCTGACTCAGCTAAACGTAAGCGCATATTACGTCTGAATAACATGCAAATGTTCGTTTTTATTAGCTAGCTTCAAATTGTGTTCGACATATTTGATAAGCTATTATGTTTAATGATCACTAGCAGGGTGGAGTTAAATTTATGTATGATGTATTGAATATAAAATTAAGAGTCTTTTGTAAAATTTATATTCATCAAATTTTTAACCATAAGATAAATTAATAAATTTTAGATCAATGATATGGGAAAATTATAAAATTGAGAGTCCAAACAAAAAATAGAGGCTATTTATTTGAATACGCTTATACCTGTATTCATAGTCGTTCCTTGAGGAAGAAGGAATCCTTATATCTATACCTTTATATAGGCATAAGGATTCCTTGTTCCTCAAGCAATGACTATGAATACGGGTATTAGTATCATAGGATTTGGAATTGGTGGGGGAAATGCAATGGTATATTGATTGCTTTCCCCCCCCCCCTTTCTGGGGGGGATTGTCCAGTAGAGAAAGAAAAATCATATATACCAGGGGTGGACAAACTGCGGCTCGCGAGCCACATGCGGTTCTTTGAAGGATTCTAAAAAAAAAGGGTAGATAATTGAACACCCCTAATAATTTCTGTAAAAAAGTCTTTTTAACATCTTTTTTGCATACTTTTTAAATACGAATTTAATTGCGGCTCGCGAAAAATTTCAATTTTCTATCAATCGTGGTTTATTTTAATTAGTAGTTGTAGTATCTTGTAGTTAATTTGAATTATTAATTTATATAATTAGATATTACTTCATGTACCCGAAAAAGATATAAGGGTGTGCCGCCGGGAGTCGAACCACGGATCCACCGATTTGTGCTCGGTGTCTTCTTATTTATGAATTATTAATCACTTATGATTAATGCTAAAAATGTCTTTTATTACTAGTAATAACAATCGTGAAAGTTTGATAAAATCGTATTATTTTTATGCAAACAATATTCTATATCAATTTATACCAAAAACAATGGCCTGCGATGGCGAAAAAGACCTAAAATAATTTGTATTTGAACGGTTATCGTCAAAGTCTTATATGGCCTAAGTTGCCGAAAAGACTGCATGAATGTGTGTGTGAATGTGAGTGTGAATGAGAAAAAAGTGTGAATGTTTTCTTTTAAAAAAAAAAAAAAAAAAAAAAAATTTGTATTTGCCCCTTACTGAGAAAAATGTCTATGCATCATAGTCTGATGCTTCTTAAACTTTTTGAAGTCGAGGCACCTAAGTCAATATCTAACGCCCCCCCCCCTATTTTTTTTAAATCTCAGATTGGTTAAAAAACTATTTATAATTTTGAATTTCGTATATTCATATATTTACTAGTCAATGCATGCAATTACTAATGTTCATTATCGAAATTTTATAATTATATTCCAAGTATTTAAACTTATTTAATAATAATAATTTATTTGTTACATTTGCGACTCTTCGCGGCCCCCCTTCGGATAATCCACGGCCCCTAGGGGGCCGTGGCCCACTACTTTGAGAAGAACTGGTCTAAGTAATATTAAAGCACATCAAGACGTCTTCTTGCTTTGTGTGCCTAGTGGGTAGGCAACCAGGAAGGCTGGACTGACCAGGATGGCTTAAATAAAAAGTCTTGGACCCTAATATGTATAGAATTCATGAAATAACGGTTATCGTAAATGTCTTATAGGGCCTGAGCTGCCGATAAGGACAGTGTGAAAGTGGTGTGAGTGTGAGTGTGAATCGGGAAACAGAGTGTGAATGTTTCCTTTTGTTTTAAGCTTATCAATATTGACATTTCTAGCCTCTAAGCCACGGAGAGGAGGGGGAGTGTTAAAATCGATTTATTTATTATTTATATTATATAAACTTCATCGTTAAGACTTATAGTCTACCCGTATTCATAGTCGTTCCTTTAAGGAGAAGGAACCCTTATATCTATACATTTATATAGGCATAAGGATTCCTTGTTCCTCAAGCAATGACTATGAATACGGGTGTTAGAGGGGGAGGGATCGTTTAAAATGCAAATAAATCTTTTTGTAAAGTATAGATCCAAAGTGAACAAACAAAATCTGTCAACTTGAAACACTCCTGGACAGCTTTGTTAATCACAAAAAAAAGCGAGATTGACATTCAAAAAGTCGCTAAGAAAAAATTTTTATATTCAAATTTTTTAAATAAATCCTTTTCATCAATTCAACAATATTTTAAAAAATTCAATACAAAAGTGGACAATTATTCTCAAAGATGGTTTTCAAAAACCGCATGTTCATTTGAATACCAAGACACGATTCTATTATTTAAACAATATTTGATTCATTGATCCTTTATAATCTATAATATCCGAGTAATAACAACTTAGCTCAAAGAAACCCTATTAACATAATAATAAAAAAATTAAATAAGCTTACGTAATTGAGCCAAGGAAGAAGTAAGCAGGAAAGCCATAATGGCCAACGTCGACGTCATGTCCATCTCGACCGATGGGCTGTGAACAAAACAAAAATGTCCTCTGGTTATATAATCTTAAATAGTATAACATTTTCAGGCAAATTAGACATAAATAATTGCAAATAGTTTAAACTTGAAAAAAAAAATGGATTTTTTTTTCTAAAGAAATGATAGATTTAAGAAAAAGAATGGATAAATTATATTTGATTATGTTCTTAAAATAATAAGCAATTCATATTTTGTTTTAATAATATAATGATGAAAATCTGGTGTGACTGGCGCACAGCACACAACTTTCTCTTACCTTCGGTAATCGAAAGTTGTGTTCTCTGCTTGTCACACCAGATTTTTTGTGTCGAAATATATTTAGTTTCCGCCAATATATTAGAAATTTAAGATGTCAAAATTATAAACATGGGAAAATATTTATATTTTGTTACCATGGCAACCATTTCTCCTATCTTTCCTATGAAGCACAAGAGTAAAGTGGCCCTCGGGGCATGGCGTAGAGGTTAGCGTGCTAACCTCATATACCAAACGTCGCTGGTTCGGACCCCAGGCAGTCCGATGATTTTATTTAAGCCAATTGGATACCAAATGGCTTAAATAAGAATGCCTGGACCCGTAATAGATAAATTATTTAATAACGGATATCGTAAAAAGTCTTATATGGCCTGAGTTGCCGAAAAGACTGTATGAATGTGTGTGTGAGTGTGAGTGTGAATGAGAAAAAAGTGTGAATGTTTAAAAAAAAAAAAAAAAAGAGTAAAGTGTGCTTCAAACAATTTTGAGGGCAAAACGAAAATATACATTTGAAAGAGCATCTAAAAAATAATTGATTTTTGAATTTTAATCAAAATCGTTAGAGCGAATTTTGAGAAAATCGAAAAAAACTGAAAAAGTAAATCAGTAAAGTACTAGTACTCTTTGGCCGATTTTGATTAAAAGCTTATTTTTCCGGTCCCGGGTGGTATTTAACATAAATATAAAATTTCATCCTCCTAGCTCAATTCCTTCATGCTTAAAATTGAACACACACACACACACACACACACACACCCACCCACACACACACAGACAGACCATGTCGCGAAAACCACTTTTTTGGATTCAGGGGACCTCAAAACGTGAAGATCCATCAAAATCTCGACATCGAATTTTTGACATGAATCCAATACTTTCTCTCTATATATATATTACATATATACATAGGTAAGAGAAAGTAATAATACCATAAGGGAGATATTCAATTGGAAAAAAATTTATATAGACTTTAAACAATTCACATATTAATTACTATATATTTTGGGGGTTCCAGGCCTTATTTATTGATATACCATTTGGTATACAAATAGTCCTGGGATCCGAACCTACCCGCCTTGGCTTTTAGATTAACAATATTGACATACCATATGTCCGACATGGCCTGTCTGTCTGTGTGTGTGTGTGTGTGTGTTCAATTTTAAGCATGAAGGAATTGAGCTATGAGGTTGAAATTTTATATATAAGTTAAACACCCCCCGGGAGCGTGAAATTAAGCTTTTAATCAAAATCGGCCAAAGAGTACTAGTACTTTACTGATGTACTTTTTCAGTTTTTTCGATTTTCTCAAAATTCGCTCAAACGATTTTTTTTTTTAATTCAAAAATCAATTATTTTTTAGATGCTTTTTAAAATGTATATTCTCGTTTTGCCCTCAAAATTGTTTGAAGCACACTTTACTCTTGTGCTTCATAGAGAAGATAGGAGAAATGGTTGCCCTGGTAACAAAATATAAATATTGTTTATAAATTTGACATCTTAAATTCTAATATATTGGCGGAAACTAAATATATGTCGACACGAAAAATCTGGTGTGACAAGCACAGAACACAACTTTCGATTACCGAAGGTAAGAGAAAGTTGTGTGCTGTGCGACAGTCACATCAGATTTTTTGATTTTCAAACATCAATATTCGAAGGTGGTGGAGATATTGACAATAATATTGATCAGTGTGCGGTCTGTCGTTATTGAAGTGCATATTGACAATAGTATTGTCAATAATATTATTGACAATATTACGACTTGGCCAGAGGGGGAATCTATATTAATTGGTAGACAAGATAAAATTAATATAAACATATTTTGTCAAAAAGTGACCCTTGGATTATCTTTATGGAAATTCTAAGTGTCTGGGTTAATGGCGAAATGAATCATCTGGCCACTTAAAAACATCCTCTTTCTATAAACGAATCATATATCATATAGAGTAGGATATTTCAGGATTATTTATGTTGAAATATAACAATGATCTCTTTTTCTCTCTCTTCTCTCTCCTAATACTACTTTTATAACATGAATGGAGGAGATTTGGGGGTCCAAACCCATTTTTCTCTCATAATTTATATAAAAATATATAACGGAGAGAAATATAGAGGAAACGTTTTAAATCAAGAAATATTCTTTAGTATTTATTTTAGAGTAAAATAAAAAAATAAAAATCTGGTGTGACTGGTCGCATAGCACACAACTTTCTTTTACCTCCAATAAGGTAAGTTGTGTACTATGCTTGTCCCACCAGATCTTTTGTGTCGAGACATATTTAGTTGGCCTAAGTTCCAAACGTGATAGCGATTCTGAGCTACGAATGCTTCCACATCAGTAAAGTGTACTTCAAACAATTTTCCACGAAAAATTTCACTGATATACTTTTTAAAGAGCATAAAAAAATAGTTGATTTCTGAATTTTAATCAGAATCGTTGGAGCGAATTTTGAGAAAATGAAAAAAAAAAAAAAAAAACTGAAAAAATACATCAGTAAAGTACTAGTACTTTTTGGCAGATTTTGTTCAAAAGCTTATTTTCATGCGGGACCCACTTTTTTGGACACAGGAGACCTCCCCTTTTGGTATCTGAGGCCATTTAGACCCCGTCAATTGAAATGAAGTCAATTTAATAGAAATGAATTTTTGCCGCCTGGGTCAGGAAGCGACCCTCTGACTTATAGTACAAGAAGCGAGTATTCTACCATTGTGCCCAGGGGTATTTTACTATTTTAATTTCATTACAGGATATTGCGCCTCCTAAGCCTAGATTCTAGAGTGAAAAGAAAAACTTTGATTTATTTTTACTTTCTCTTACCTATGTATATATGTAATATATATATAGAGAGAAAGTATTGGTTTCATGTCAAAAATTCGATGTCGAGATTTTGATGGATCTTCACGTTTTGAGATCCCCTGAATCCAAAAAAGTGGTTTTCGCGACATGGTCTGTCTGTGGGTGGGTGGGTGGGTGTGTGGGTGTGTGGGTGGGTGTGTGGGTGTGTGGGTGGGTGTGTGTTCAATTTTAAGCATGAAGGAATTGAGCTATGAGGTTGAAATTTTATATTTAAGTTAAACACCCCCGGGACCGGAAAAATAAGCTTTTAATCAAAATCGACCAAAGAGTACTAGTACTTTACTGATTCACTTTTTCAGTTTTTTTCGATTTTCTCAAAATTTGCTCCAACGATTTTTTTAAAATTCAAAAATCAATTATTTTTTAGATGCTCTTTAAAATGTATATTCTCATTTTGCGATTGAAATCTTCTGAAGACCACTTTACTCTTGTATTTCATAGGGAAGATAGGAGAAATGGTTGCCATGGTAACAAAATATAAATATTTTCCCATACTTATAAATTTTTACATCTTGAATTCATGTTCCGTACTGTCGGGAACTAAATATATGTCGACACAAAAAATCTGGTGTGACAAGCACAGTACACAACTTTTTTTTTTGTATTTGCTTGATAACAAAAAAATTAATTACGATAATTTTTTAATAAGTCATTAAAACAATTATAGCTCGATGTCCCAATGACTCTTATGAATTTAATTCATTTAAAAAAAACCGCATTGAAAAATTCCTTATAATAGTCTAGTTTTTTTTCATCTGAATTCATATGTTCCGTACTGTCGGGAACTAAATACATGTCGACACAAAAAATCTGGTGTGACAAGCACAGTACACAACTTTCGATTACCGAAGGTAAGAGAAAGTTGTGTGCTGTGCGCCAGTCACACCAGATTTTTTTAATTTTAGAATTAATATAATCGGACTGAAAGTGCTATATTAAAATATTACTATTTAGTGTAAATAACTAATAATCTTAAGTAAAGATTAAAAAAAAAACTAAAAAAGCGAGTAAAGTAAATTATAAAATACTTAAACATAGTTCAATATTTATTATTATTATTAAGCTGACTGTGAGAATTTCTGTGATTAAGACCTGACCAACCATAGAAGAAACCTTGAATGGGTGACCAAACTAACAGAAACAAAAATATCAAGGCCATCAAAATATAATCATTATATAATCTATAATATAATTTAACATGCTGAATTAGAAAAAAAAATCTTCTTTAGCTCTAAATTTTAAGTGAAGTATGTTATAGAAAAAAAGCATAAAAAAAAAAAATTAAATAAAAATAAGGAGGGCTAATTTTCAGGTGCTTTATATTAATTTAGAATTTTTTTTCAGTAAAAAATAAAAGTGCCAATTGAAGAGTTTGTTGAAATATCTCTCTGCATCTTTGAAGGACCAGATATTGAGAAATCGTCAATAAAATATTTTGTTGCAGAGAGAAAAAAAGGCTTTGAAAATAAATATAAAATTATACAATTTTTTTTTTTTTTTTATTTATATAGACAATATTCCTCTTTAATATTTTGCAATGTTCATAGATAAATTCATTGCATATTAATAAATGGATAAATACTCTAAATAATAAACCCATTTGAATATATTTACATATAAAAAAAATAAACCATTTGATGGAATGCTTAAACGTCATCTTTGATGATAAATCTGTTAATGAGAAAAGTAAATAAATATGTGAAATAAAAGAAAGTTTAAAAAAAAAATTGGCCCTCGGGGCATGGCGTAGAGGTTAGCGTTGCTAACCTCATATACCAAACGTCGCGGGTTCGGACCCCAGGCAGTCCGATGATTTTATTTAAACCATTTGGATACCAAATGGCTTAAATAAGAATGCCTGGACGCCATATATGTATATTTATCAATAACGGATATCGTCAAAAGTCTTATATGGCCTGAGTTGCCGAAAAGACTGTGTGAAGTGTGTGTGAGTGTGAGTGTGAATGAGAAAAAAGTGTGAATGTTTAAAAAAAAAAAAATGGTTTTAAAAAATAAATTATTTTTCGGCAACTAAGACTAATTAAGAGGGGATGCGAATCTCTGGTCACTAGCGCAAGAGGAGA
>JAKCPI010010634.1:0-45508 GCA_023213315.1 Euborellia annulipes
AGAATTTAAAGGTTTATACTGTAAAAATGAAATGAAACCTTGTCAATTTTACAGGATTTCTTATTGAATTAGAACTCGATGGAATTTCCTGTAAAATAAAAAAAGGAAATTTTTTTCATTTTTACGGTATGATTTTGTCAAATAGGAACTTGAGGCGATTTCTTGTAAAAATAAAAGGAAAATTTGTTAATTTTATGGGAAGGTTTGTTGAAAATTTTTTAAAAGGATTTCACTTTTAATTTTACAAGGTCGGTTTTTTTTCAGTGTACTTTCACGCCCCAGGGGCGTGCCTAACTTAGATATAAAATTTCAACCTTCTAGCTCATTTCCTTCATGCTTAAAATTGAACACACACACAAATCCATCAAAATCTCGACATCGAATTTTTGACATGAATCCAATACTTTTTCTCTTTAAACATATATAGGGGTAAGAGAAAGTAAAAAAAAAAAGAGGGTTGGCCGGAAGTTTTGTTATTCCCTGTTTTACAAATTTTTCTCATTATGATTCAGAATATAAAAGAGAGAGAGAGGGTCTCTATTTATCCTACTTCTTAGATGATGTCATGACACAGCACCTTCTTTCACATAAAAAAAATGTCAGTGGACCTATTGGCAGAGATTCAGCAAATTGCCTTGAAGATATAATATTTGATTATTTATACTTATACTATACATATATCCGGTATTTGAATCCATGAGTAGGTTTCAAGGCTACCAAGTTGACGTCAACGGATCATCATTATAATCATTAAAAAAAATAAATTCACAAATTTTATATCGTTTATTATTAATAACTGAAAATTATAAATTCTTATTTATTTAGTTAACGGGATCAGTAGCTGGTTATGTACTAATAGTTGACCATTCTTGTTAAAAACCTAAATAACAAGATTTTTTTGCCCTCTCTATACTGTATACATATTTAATTATTTGAAGGTACCGATAGACGTTCCACACACAGATTCCTCAAAGTCACCCATCCGATGTTTCGTCACACTTGGCATTGCTTAACTTAACAATAATTTAGGTATTTCTAAATAAAATCAAACTACGTAGTTCTTTACTGATAAACTTTTTAAGTTTTTTTTTCCGTTTTTCTCAAAATTGGCTCTAACGTTTTGATTAAAATTCATAAATTAGTTGCTCTTTAAAATGAATATTCTCATTTTGCACTTGAAATTGTTGGAAGCACACTTGCACTTCATAGGAAAGATAGAAGAAATGGTTGCCATGGTAACAAAATATGAATTTTTTTTTATGAAATATTTATTTGAAATTCCTATCGGGATCCTCGTTTATTTACCCGAGGTGCTTTCGTGTACGAAGACACACACCTCAAACCCAACCGGCCTCTGGCCATAGCCATCTACCGGCACCCCGTGAAGTTACATCATTTCCTATCTCTAACTCCTCCTCCTGCTTTCGTCTCTAGTTAGTGAACTAATCCTTATTTCTGGTTCCAACCGGCTCCTTATATCCAACATCTTCTATGCTATGGAGGATGTCCTAGTTGAGGAGGGACTCCCTCAGCACCGGCGTGTAGCCTACTCCTTTCGAAGAATACATCACTGAGAAACCTTCTTTACGTCCCTTCCACAGGACGGGATGTCACAGCAACTCCCTATCCTCATAGAGTTGCCAGAGGGCTATTGTGGTAGGATCCAATATTCCAATCCAGGGCTTGCTTGAAGATTTGTTTACATTAAATAAATATTTTTATTTAATGAAAAATCCCACACGCCAAGGATTTGAACAGGGATCTTCTTTGCAGAAGCTGACACCCTAGCTCACTACACCAGCGAGCCCTCTTTTATGAAATATTCGATTCATCAGAATCGATGTATTTTATATAAACAAAATTGAAAAACAAACTTCAAACTCATTTTTCTCAAAACTATGTTTTTTCATAACCAAAATTTTAAAAATTAATATCTTCCAAACAAAAAATGATAAAAAAAAAATTCCAAAAATACCGGCTTGCTCAGCAGGATGTGTTCTGTACAGAAAGCATAAAAACTCAATTTTGACCCCGATGAAGATTTGGTATTTTTCCATGTGGACGCTCACATATATTCAAATAACGGTTATCGTCAAAAGTCTTATATGGCCTGAGTTGCCGAAAAGACTGTGTGAATGTATGTATGAGTATAGCCATCGGTATTATTGTATTTAAACTATTTTAAATAAATTAATAACTCCTAATGGCCTCTGAAGCCGAAAAGGGTTTAAAAAAAATTCAAATGTACCGTACGTCGTAAAGTAAATATATATCGACTCAAACAATCTGGTGTGGCAAGCAAAGAACACAACTTTCAATTAGGGCCTACCGAAGATAAGAAAAAGTTGTGTAATTTTCGACCAGTTACACCAGATTTTTCATAAATGTAATATTGCTTTTATTAAGGAGTTTGATTCATTAGCATATATGCAATTTAGATATGTAGCTTTTTAACTCAAACTAGTTCATGGCCAACTACTTGTGCCGTTACCTTAAATCAGTGAAATTTCAATTCTTCTATAAAAATTTTTAAAAAATTTTTATAAAATTATATTTAATCATTGTTTTTAGCCGTAAACATCTTAATTAACAATCAAATGTGGAATTAATTCTTACTAAATCCGGCAACCCTAATTATTATTATTTGCTTATTCTATGCTCTACTTTAACGCGGGTGGGGTAACGGCTTGCTTTCACAACTTCACTTAGCTAATTAAATTCGTTTTGATTAATTTTTAGGATCCATTCATATGCATATATTCCATTTTATATATCACAAATATAATTTGAATTTCCTTTATAATATATTCTTATTTGTTTTTCCTTTTCCTACTGCAACATTTGATTATTTTCTCGGTTACCTTTTTGGAGATAAAGCGAGAAGAGAGAGACCGAGAAAGGAAAAGAGACAAAAAAAAAAGTCGAGATGGGAATCTATTTATCATAGAGCCTTAAACAATGATATCTGATACTCTCAAATATGTCACCTCACAAGATTACGAGTATTTAAATTGAAGTGTTGACTGCCAGGACATGCCATTAATTCTACTTCTTATTTCTATTTTTTTTTTTTTTTTTTTATAATCTTTATAAGAATTAAATAATTTCAAAATATTAAATGTTACACTTTAATCATGCATAGTTAAACGGAATAAAAAAAATGTGACCGCTGGCGTTGATAGATTGAACCTGTCATCATTATAATCTCATTTTTCTAACAATTTAAAGTGTATATTTCATATGCGAATATTGTTTTCATATAAATGAACAGTCGGCAAGATAGAGTGGATCAGGATTGTGTGTGATTTGTCCTGACATTTCGGATGGACGACCGACTTAAATGAAACTAAAGAGAGAGAAGAGAGGGAAATTAGAGTACTTTCCAACTTCTCAATTAACTTCTTGGACTTTTTCTTCTTTAAATATTAATTAATTGATATTTTTAACATATATGTAAATAATCTTTAATAATTCTCTCATTGCTGAGACTAGAAGTTCAATTCTCTTCAAAACAAAAAAAAAAAAACGTGTATATCCATCAAAATCTCGACATCGAATTTTTGACACGATCGCAATACTTTCTCACTATTATACTATTTTCGGTACGAATATGAAATTGCGCTAGGTCTCACCTTTGTGAAAATTTGAGTCCTAGTGCTTTACTTATGTACTTTTTTAGTTTTTTCCACTTTTTTCGGAATTCTCTTTCAATTTCTTTCAAATTTTAAATATTTCCAATTTGCGGCATAGAATACAAACTACGTTTGATCTCGTCTTTGGGAAACTTCGAGTACTAGTAGTACTTTACTGATGTACTTTTTTAGGTTTTTCCACTTTTCTTGGAATTCTCGTAATTTCTTTTAAATTTTAAAATATTTCCTTTTGTGGCATAGAAATATAAACTACGTGTTGATCTTGGTTTTTGGGAAGCCTCGAGTTCTAATACTTTAGTGATGTACAACAGTGAGGGACAATATTAAGTCCCACCCATGTGTTTTATACTTGTGATTATTTCATTGTTTTTATAAAAGAAAATCAAAATCTTTTTTTAGATATTACTAGGTTTGAACCACTGAAAGTTTCCATTAAAAAAATATATAATAGCGGGTTTTTTTAGAAAACAATGAAATGAATCACAAGTATAAAACGCATGGGTGGGACTTAATATTGTCCCTCACTGTACCTGTTTAGTTTTTTCTTATTTTCTCAATATTGCCTTTTACAATTTCTTTCAAATTTTAAATATAGAGTCTATATTATTTCCGATAAACAAAACTTACGCTAGGTCTCGTCGCTGGGAAACTTCGAGTAGGCTAGTAGTACTTTAATGATGTACTTTTTTAGTTCTTTCTAATTTTATTAAAAAAAAAAAAAAAAAACCTAGCTCCAGCTCGGTCAACCCGGAACTATTACATATACCAGTACAAGTGAGAGAAAGTAATATAATATAAGGGAAAGATATTAATTTTGTTTTTTACTTATTTGTTTTTATTTATAATCATATTAGGCCTACTATCCGAGAGTCTTGTCTTTAAAGTAATATTATTCGGAGGAAATGAAATAAAATCTTGCAAGATTGTTCCCAAAAAGTGAAGAAAATTTTTTTAATTTTGCGGGTTAGGACTTCAATCAGGGCCAGATTATTTAATTTGCCGAGATTAGCAGAATTTTCTTAATTGAAATTTTAAAACCAATGAAAAGATTGTCTTCTGCTAGAATATAAAATTTATTAATTTATTTAATTACATAAGCCCGGGAGCCGTGGCTCAGAGAGAAGACACTAGCTTCTTGCGCCGGAGTCCCGGGTTCGCTCCCCGTTCCAAAATTTATTTCATTTGATTTGACTACAAATCATTTGAAATAAATAGGGATGGGGTCTAAATGGCCTTAGTTGTCTAAAAAGACCTTAAAAAACAAAAAATTTAATTACATAAACTAGTTAGTTTGTCCTCTTCCTGGAGAAATTTTTTATCTCATTTGGGGAATTTTTCATATAGTATTTTATATATTCTCACCTCTCAGTTAACTATAAGTTGATTCGTCTCACTTACAATAAGAATTTTTGAAAAGTTTTGTGCTTAAATCCCATTAGAATAAAAGATAAAAATAATAGTGAGAATATGTATAGCCCCATTTAAATTAAAATAGAAGATAAAATCATCCGAGGGCCTTTGCCCCCCCTTTGGCGCCGGAAACTAACCGCGATTAATGGTTTTTTGTCATAAATAACAATAACTCTTGAATCTCACACTTTTCAATTCTATCAACAATAAACTGTGTATAAATAACAAAGAAAAATTTTCGCGTTTTATAAAAAAAAAAAATTTTAACTCGGAGGCTTTTGTAAAAGATTAATGAAATACAAAAGGTAGTATTCTTTATAATTTCACACCTCGAATTAGGTAGGCATTAGCCTGTTCTTTCGTTCGCGATAAGAATTTTTGAGTTTCAAATATCCACTTCTTTTACCAGTTAAAAATTCTTTTACTTTCCTGCCACTAAAGGTCTAACAAAAGCAAATCCCCCATTCTATTTCTTGAATCTTAAATGACATGATTTTGAGATAAAATAAAAGTATGTCGCATATTGAGCTATTGCTCATATCAATATTGATAATCTTTAAAGTCAAGACCTGTGAATTCGGATCCCAGACAGTCCGATGATTAGATACACTTTGGGATAAATAAATGTATCTGGATCACATATGTCGTCGTTAACATAAGGCGCGTTTTCGCGAATGACCAAATAGAATTTGTTCATAGAATTGTTTATTAAAAAATCTGGTGTGACTGGTCGCACAGCACACAACTTTCTCTTACCTTCGGTAATCGAAAGTTGTGTTCTATGCTTGTCACACCCGTGTTAACATATATTTACTTTCCGCCGATATATTACAATTCAAGATCTAAAATTAATAAGTATAGGAAAAATATTTATCTTTTGTTACCATGACAACCATTTCTCCTATCTTTTTCCTATGAAGTACAAGAGTAAAGTGTGCTTCATACAATTTTGAGAGTAAAATGAGAATATACATTTGAAAGAGCATTTTAAAAATAATTGATTTTTGAATTTTAATCAAAATCTTGAGAGTGAATTTTGAGAAAATCGAAAAAAAAAAAACGGAAATAGTACATCAATAAAGTACTATTACTTTTTGGCCGATTTTGATTAAGAGCTTATTTTCACGCTCCCGGGAGGTGTTTAACTTATATATAAAATTTCAGCCCCATAGCTCAGTTCTTTCATGCTTAAAATTGAACACAGACAGACCATGTTGCAAAAACCACTTTTTACTTTCTCTTACCTCTATATATATGTTAATATATATAGAGAGAAAGTATTGGATTCATGTCAAAAATTCGATGTCGAGATTTTGATGGATATACACGTTTTGAGGTTCCATGAATCCAAAAAAGTGGTTTTCGCGACATGGTCTGGCAGTTTTTGACATGAATCCAATACTCTCTCTATATAGGGAAAGTAAAATATACAGTGTGGTTACGTCAGGTCTTGACCAAACAAATTTGGTCACCGCGAAAAGGCTTTCACTTCAGGGTAAAAGTACTGAAAATTAAGATTTAAACTTTCGACCGTTGGTTCTCGTTGAAACATTTTGTAAATTAAAATTAAATATACAAATTAAACACTAGGTTATTTGTTTCAAAGGTTTTATTAATTAAAAAATTAACACTTGATACGTATTTCGACAGTTCCTTTTAATCACTTCTGATGATGACAAGGAATTGTCGAAATACGTTCAAGTATTAATTTTTTAATTAATAAAACCTTTGAAACAAATAACCTAGTGTTTAATTTGTATATTTAATTTTAATTTACTGAAAATTAGTTTTTTTTTTTTTTTCAATTTATTAAAGGCCGAAGTTATCCAGGCACAAAATTTACAAAAATTTTTTTTAATTTTGGGTCTGGATCCCTTTGACAGCCATTAATAAATGAATAAAAATTTTCACTGGAATGTATACTCGTGAACTTCTTCCTTGCCTTCAAATTTGGATTATAAAGTTTAACTTATTAGTTCCTTCTTCTTTCTATAAGATTAAAATTGGAATCAAATTAATAGGCTTTTTTTTATAGAAATTTACCGTATAAAATACAGCTTTGCTTAATTCGGTAGATATTTTTGATTTTTATTAGTTCTTAAATTTTTTCGGTATTTAAAACCATTTTAACCTCGTTTTTTTTTTTTTTTTTTTTTTTTTTTAATAAAAAAACATTCACACTTTTTTCTCATTCACACTCACACTCACACACACATTCACACAGTCTTTTCGGCAACTTAGGCCATTTAAGACTTTGACGATAACCGTTGTAATATAATATTATCCATTATGGGTTCAGGCATTTCTATTTAAGCCATCTGGTATCCAAATGGCTTAAATGAAATCATCGGACTGCCTGGGTCCGAACCCGCGATCGTTTGGTATAGGAGGTAGGCACGCTACCAACTACTCCAAGCCCCCTTGGGTTTTAACCTCGTTGATTTTTTTTTTTTTTTTTTTTTTATTATTCAAGCCTTTAGCCCTTGGCCATCGGCACCATTACAATCTGTACATATAAAATACATAATCAAAAATTGGACATATCTAACACAAACATAAAAACAAAAATATATAAATACTGTATAAGTAAAAGAAAAAGTTCATATAAACGAAAAAAAAAAGTAGTATAAAAGACATGAATATAAAAAAACATTTGGTTAAAAAATTAAGTGTTTACAAAGAATATATGTACAAAAAAAAGGAGGTAATAAATAACATATTATAAAACTGAGGTGGTCTTGGATCCGGGCTATTATTATAGGCTGGCATTTGTGGATGTTATAAAGTTGTAAAGCGCGATTAAATCTTCAAATTGTGGTCTTGACAGAAAGCGTTGATAGAGGGATGGGTCTCGAAAGTTTGCTATTATGTCTTCAATATACTGTGTTCTTTGGAGGGCGTATAACGGGCATTCAGCTATAATATGTAGGGGTGTTGCACATGTAGCGGTACAGGAGCATGACGGAGACGGGATTATGTTGAATCTGGCTAGGTGTGCTGGAGCGCGGGTGTGATTGATTCTGAGCCGATTGATTATTGTGATGATTGATCGAGGTAATAGAGGAAGCGCAGTGAACCAAGGAGGGGCTGGCTGTTTTTTAATTTTAGCGAGTGCAGATCCAGTATAGGCCGACGTGTGAGCCCAAGAGCTACTCCATTTTATCTTCAGGTTGGCTTTAACTATGGCAAAGATGTCGCTCCAAGGAGTTGAAATGTCAAGAAATGTTCCATTAACCGCCGCTCTTTTGGCCAGAAAGTCTGCCATTATATTTCCTTGACAATTTTCGTGAGCTCTTGTCCATCTTAGCATCACTGTTTGATTTCTGTTATGAGCTTCTGAAAGGAGTGAGACAATGTTTGCAACCAGGATGCTTGAAGATTTACTGTTTTTAAAGTGAGAAATAGCTTGGAGTGCGCTTTTGGAGTCTGAAACTATAAGCACGAACTGATATGGATGAGATGCCGAATAAACTAGAGCTTGTTGTATTGCCGTGAGTTCAGCCGTAAATATGGACACTGAGGGGGGAAGTTTATATAGCTGGAATACTGTATTGCTTTGGTCATAAAATGCGCACCCTGCCTTCTCTGGAGCTTTTGATCCATCAGTAAAGATAATACTATTGAACCATCTATCTGGCGGATTATTTGTAGAAACATCAAGCGGAATACTCATCATATTGGGGTTTAATTTAAAAATAGGGGGAAGTGAGTATTTTTGAATCTTTATATTCATCTGATCTATAGCGAACCACGCATTTAGCAGCGGGGGGATAGATTTGTGATTCCAAAAGGGCGTGGAGAAGAAAGCAGCTTCTAAAGATGCAACGGCTTCAGAGACAGGGTGATATATTTTCGCTTTTCGTTTTAGCAGAAATTTTATGGCGAGGAGTTCTGTCCGGAGCTCGATAGGAGGCTCATTCGCTTCTATAAGCATAGCGTTACAGGGAGAAGAACGAAGGTATCCCATAGCTACTCGAATGGCCTGGAATTGTATCCTGTCCAACACGGTTTTTACTGAATTACTAGCTGCACCAAACAGAAAACACCCATAGTCTAGGCATGCCCGGATAGTTGCTCTAAAGAAGCAAAGGAGAATCTGTGGGTCAGCCCCCCATTTAAAGTTCGCTACTATTCTCATTAATTTAATATAACTGTGACATTTAACTCTGATTTTACTAACATGCGGTCTCCATATGAGTTTTGAATCGAGGGTAATTCCTAGGTATCTCAGCTGAGACACTAGAGGGAAGCTTAAATTTCCTAGTGATATGTCCGACCATGAGGGGATTCTTCTTGTAGAAAAGATACAAATAGCCGATTTAGATGGGGAAATTGTGAGGCCGTTTACGTTTAAGTACTCCACCAAGGCAAACACAGACATGTCTAAGTTATTAAGACTGGCCTCTAAGCTTCTTGATGACGTATAAATAACGACATCATCGGCATATTGAAGGATCCTATTATCAAAGGCAATCGATGGGAGGTCGTATGTATAACAAAGGAATAGAAGCGGGCTTAAAATGGACCCTTGCGGGATTCCTTTATAAATTATCCTAGATAGAGAAGTTTGCAATGGATTTGACCTTATAACTATTTCTCTACCGTACAATATAGAGAAAATTATACGAGTTGTGTTAAGGCCAATACCTAACCGAATTAGTTTTCGACAGAGTATATGGATGTCGACGTTGTCATAAGCCCCTTCTACATCTATAAAGAGAGCTGGGGTGTATTGCTTTTTTGCCATTGCTTCTTGTATATTGCTAACTAAAAGGGATAAATTGTCCATAGTAGATGAGAAAGCTCGGAATCCAAACGATTGAGCAGGAAGTTGCCTGGTAGACTCAAGAAATACCTCCAACCTGAATTTTATTAACTTTTCAAAGATTTTGAGGATGCAAGAAGACAAAGCTATTGGGCGGTATGAGTTCCCATCATTCTTATCCTTACCCGGCTTTAAAATCGGGATAATTAACTGAGTTTTCCACTTTACAGGTATAAAATCAGATTGTTTTATTTCATTAAAGACTTCTAATAAGAAATCCAGACCTATAGTTGGTAAAAATTTTATAAGAGGGTAAGAAATCAGATCTATGCCTGGAGCTGTGACTTTTGTTGTGAGTGACAGAGCTCTATTTAATTCTTCCATTGAGAACGGTCTTAGAAGTATGTCATTATTATCATTACTATCATACGGTATATTTAAACTATCTAACGGACTAAATGCTGGAGCAAGCTTATCCAAAAATTTTTCTATTATATTTACTGGGGGTAAGGCATTAGCGGGCATATTCGTACCTTTTATTTTTTTAATTTTTGACCATATTTCCGAATAAGTAGTGTTTCTATTGATTGAGCTACAGTAACTTACCCATGACTCCTTTTTGGCATTTTTGATTATACGTTTCGAAATAGCTTGCTTTCTTTTAAGTTCTAAGAAATTCGTAAGATTAGGATTATTTTTATATTGTCTGTGGGCCAATTTTCTGTCTTGTATAGCTATGTTACACTCAGTATTCCACCAAGGGACTGGGGGGTATCGTCCTGAGATGGGTTTTGATTTAGGAATAGCGCAATTCGCAGCCGAAATAATCGTAGACTCGAGAAAATTATACTTTTCTTCTAGAGACTCTATTGGGGCCATATCCAAAAAACTATTTATTATGTGAACCTGATACAAATTCCAATCTGCTTTCTTTATTTTATAAGTTGATATAAAATTATTAATATTTCTGTTAATGTAATATGTATAATTTACTGACAGAAGGATAGGGAAATGGTCGGATCCAAGAGTATCTTCCATCACAGCCCATTGGAAATAAGGGCTGATTCTAGCAGAACACAGAGAAATGTCCACAATTGATGGGCTTGCTACATTAAATGTTAATCTAGTAGCAGAACCATCATTTAGGCATACTAATTCAAGGTCCTCAGCTAAAGCACATATTATTTCCCCTTGTCTGTCTTGAAATCCACAGCCCCATTCAGGAGAGTGGCTATTACAATCTGCTAAAAATAAATAAGGAGGAGGGTACGAGCTTAATACTAGTTTCCACTGCGCAAGATCTAGTATATACCCCGGGCAACAATAACAAGATATAATTGACACTGCAAAGGCTTGGAACGTGATTCGTATGGCGCAAATTTGCACATATCCATTTGAATAAGCCTGTAGTTCTTGAAAATTAAAGTAATTATTTACTAAAATAAGGGATCCCCCCTTGCCGTCTTGTCTGTCACTCCTTACTACATTATAACCTCGCACAAAAAAATTATGATTGGGCTTTAGCCAGGATTCAGAGATTGCTACAATACCTATTCCTAGATCCCTAAGCGTTACCTCAAGGCTTTCTTTATTGGCTCTAATCGATCTCGCGTTCCACTGCATTATATTTACCTTATCCATTGTTACACTGAAGCCTGATTATTCTTATTTATATACCTTCGATAGGGACCTATCAATTAAGTCAATAAGTTAAATAAATAATTAAAAAAAAAAATAAAAATAAAAAAAAAAATAAATAAATAAATCAAAAATAAAAATAAAAAATAAAATAAAATAAAAATAAAATTAAATAAAAATAAATAACTAAAAATAAAAAAGAAAAAAAAAATAAAAAAAATAAAAATAACTCAACTTTGAAACACAAAAACAAACAAACCTCCTTTCCCACTGTTCCGAAAACGTTAAAAACTTTCCCGTTAATTTGCCGTTCCCCAAGGATCGGTATCCGCAGAAGTCATCTTCACCCAGTAGAATAGTCCCAAAGTCTCCCATTAGGTTTCGTGCCACCACAATGGGTGAGCCCTCGAAAACCTACCGGAGAAAGATTCTTGCTCACAGCCTTTCCACTCCTTTTCCAAGGTTCTTTAATAGAAAATGCTACTGGACACTCGCCGATTACAGGTATAACATTTTTTAAGTCTAAGCTTAACTAACACTTTACATTTACCCATATTATCACTAAAAGGTCTGGATAACGATTTGCCAAATCACGAACCTGAATAGAAGAAATCGATAAATTTCCTGACGCACCTCATTATCATAAATCACAATACCCAGTTCATCAATAGTTTTAGAATTTAGTAGCGAAACATCATGCTTGTCTACAACAATTACCTGCCCGGATGATTTCTATCACAAAAGAAAATACTCTCGAAAAACCCAAAAATTAAAATATTCTGACCGGTAACATTTCCGAACTTTATAAGGTTTCAACTCATTTTCCCACCTTAATCCACATCAGTACCAATAGCTAAATATCGCTCCATTTCCAATTGCTTTTCAGAGGATACCCTTTACCAATATAAGATATTTAGAAATTTCTGTACTCAAAACCATTGATTCCGTTAAGGCTATCAAACTAATTTTATCTTTGGGTTTTCTTTTTACCAAACACACTTGTGACCCCTACGTTTACAGAAATTACAAATATAATTACTAAAGGCACTCCACCGCTATGCTCTGTAGCGTACCCCAAAACAACTAAAACCTCTATCAGTTTTGTTTTGTGGATTCTTCCCTCTTCAATTCGCTTATCGAAGAAACTTTAACGTTACTTATTTCGACAGAAAGATCATTCAACAGTATTATCAATTCTTTCCTCATGAGTCACAGTTTCTAATTTGAAGGAAAGTAATATCCTCTTTCTCTGAACATTCTTTAAGCACAACGAAGATATACCTGATGAGACGACTTTTCTAGCGATAAAGCAGCTAAAAAATTTTAAATTTATCTAAATTAAGCTTCTCAAATTGGAATAAATCACCCAAAACATATTAACTCTGTCAAAAATCTCGTTTATTTTGCCCCTTCTGGGTTTAAAATTTAATGGTATAAGAGTTGGAATAAAGTCTTATTATCCGAAAACTGTTCCCCTAAATGGTCCACTAACCTCTCAAAGCTAAGGAACCTGATCAACGGATAAACGATTTCAGTCTCTGGTGTTCTAAATCTCCTAAAGCATTCAGGAGTAATTCAACTTTTACCTTATGTCCCAATCTTTAGCTCCCACAGTGAATGTCAACTTGTGTCGTTGATACCATTCGGTAAAAGTAGAATTATTTGATGGGTCATAGTTGAACTTGCCCAAACGTTAGCAAAATTGAAATCCCTTGCCTTCGAGTTGGAAAGTTTCGGCATGAACGATGGAAAGTCTCGCAATTTGCTCCATCAATTGTTGCTGTTGCTGCGCTTATCTCTAATAAGTGTTGAAAATTCAGGTCAGACATCATGAATAATTAATACCGACTGCCAATTGAATAAGAAGAAGATAGTTTATAATTCAACATTTATTTGAAAACTAAAAAAAAAAAAAACAATCACAAAAAAAAACACATCACACAACAAAAATAAATAAATAAAATAAATAAATAAATAAATAAATATAATTTCTTCCTAGCTTTTTACCTATGCTAGCTATTTTGTCTCCATTTGGTCAATTTACTACCCACCAAGTACTATTTAACTTTTACTTTTACTGGCTTGAACTTATCTAAACCTACTTTTCCATTAGCTCTTTAATTATATTTTTTGTCAGCAAGTTAATATCTATAGACGATATCTCGTTATTCATAAGAGTGAACTCAGGATTTACTACAATTTTTAGTATTGAAATGATTACATCTTTTAACTTTTCCAAACTATCTATTTTATAGTGCTGGCTCTCAAATATCGGCCTATCCGGGGGACTTATTGTATTAGAGATATTAATTGGGTTTGAGAAATGGCTCTGGCTAGACTGGCTTCTTTGATAGTTAGTATTTTGAACTTTCACAAAATTTTGCTTATGCCTAATCTCAGCGGGGGATTGCGCTGGGGTTATTCTAATTATATTTGAAGGAGGGTTAAGGGGAGGGAACATTTCATTTGAGGTGTGTGAGGGGGGGAGGGGCTTTTAGCTTATCTGCATATTTTTCAACCTCTTCATTTAAGGAAATTTTAGCTTCCATAAAGGATATATTCTTTTCAGCCATAATTTGTTTAATATCTACCTGCTTTTTATATTCTGGACAAGCTGCCTTATCTGTGGATTTATGTGGGCCTAAACAATATATGCATTTCATCGGGCCTTGGCACTCTTTTTTTTCATGGGGATTTCCACAAATTTCACACCTGAAACTGCTTCTGCATGGGGTGGATTTTGAAAACCTGGGAGTTTTGATTGCTGTTATTGAGTTTGTTTGTTTGGTTTATGTCTGTTAAGTTTGAACTCAAAAAATTCAATTTCATACTCCAACATTTTTTCACCACGTCAAACATGTCACCTTTGTTCTCAACAAAGTGATTTGCGGACGGGTTGATTTGTATCATGAAAAAACGGGGGAGTCTCATCGAATGTTGTAGAAGTTTGGGATATGTCTTGGTGAAACACAGTGAAAGAATGGTTCAAAAAATTCAAGAGGGGAGATTTTGAATTAAGAACGAAGAGTGACGCAAAAGTTTGATGACACCGATTTGAAGAATTGTTGAATGAAGATTCAACTCAAACACAACAACAATTGGCAGAACAGTTAAACGTGACTCGGGAAACTATTTCCAAGGTCTGAAAGCTATGGGGAAGATCCAGAAGATCGGGAAATGGGTTCACATGAACTGAACGAAAGGAGCAAGAGAACGAAAAACCACTTGTGAGATGTGTCGAGATACAAAAGAAAGTCATTTCTTCATCGAATTGTTACTGGAGATGAAAAATGGATCTTTTGAAAATCCTAAGCGTCGAGCATCATGGGTATCTCCAGGTGAGATCAACATCGACTCCAAGACCAAATCGATATGGACGAAAGACAATGTTTGTGTTTGGTGGGATCAGAAGGGAATTATCTATTAGAACTCCTGAAACCTGGCGAAACTGTCAATACGGAACGTTATCAACAGCAAATGGTGAAATTGAACCAGGCTATACGAAAGAAGACCAGAATATCAAAAAAGGAGCACAAAGTCATCTTGTTGACACAACGCTCCGTACAGAAAACGAACAAAGAAACATTGAAACGTTTGGGTGGGAAATTCTCACACATGGTTATCCCCAGACTTGGCCCCAACGACTATCACTTGTTTTCATCTTTGGGTCACGTTTGAGGGAGCAGCAGTTCACAGATTACGAAAATGTTGAAATGGTCGATGAATGGTTTGCCTCGAAAGAAGACGAGTTTTTTGGAGAGGGATTCATAAGCTCCCTGAAAGATGGGAGAATTGTATTGTAACGAAGGAAATTACTTTGAATAAAATATCTTTTTTCACTTTTATAAAATATGTGTTTATGTGCCACCTCTAAAGGTCGGTTTCATAGGCACACCCCTGGTATTACTTGTGTGACCATACCTCAAGCAGCAGAAACACTGAATAACTCTTTTCCGGAATATGTCTACTTTACATAACACCCCTAAAAGTTTTATTTCATAAGGTATAAATTGCCCTCTGAACGATAGAATCACTACCGGTGTGGGGATATTTTTATTTATATCCTGCCGATCTTTCTTAAAAATCCTCCTCACCTTTAGGATTGGAATATCAGAGTCAATATTGCTGAGAATCTCTTCTTCCGACAATGACACATCTATGTCCCTTACAACGCCCTGTCTAAATAGCATGAAGTCTGGGATGTAACAAACTAATCTATTTATGTTCCATATATCGCTCTCTATTATAGAATTAGCGGTTTTATAAGCCTTAACTAGGATTTTGAATCTATTCCCACTGATTCTCTTTATTAAAGAAACTTCCTTATATAATTCGAAGACCCTATCCCTTAAAATTTTTCCAATAGCCATTGCATGTATTTTAACATTTTCCATCTTATCAATATACAGAGCATATGGGCCCTGATCGATCGAGGAGTACCTATTATTAACTAGCTTTTCGTAGGAAAGAGTATTTTGTTTAAAATGAGAATCTTGATTATTATTTTTAGGATCACCCATTGGACTAGAAGAATGATTGGGCTCCGATGTAGGAGTAACTGGGGACGTAATTAACGAAACTATATTACCTCCATTAGAATTTGTGACCGGGGAAGAAGGGTTAATTATTTCGGCATGTCTCAATTTATTGCTTATACGCGAGTCTTCATCAATTTTTCTTTTCAAAGATTCATACTCCATTCCTTCTTCCTGGTGATAAACCGAATTCATTGCTGCGCCGATGGCTTCTGAGATGTTTTCATTAAACACTCCATTTTGGATTTGACCGTTTCCGTTCATATTTAAAGTCTTTTTTTTTTTTTCTTCCCACCCCACCAAACTGGTTGGGGTTAGGATTTTGTAAACAACAACTAAATAAAGTTTAAAACCACTTACTTTAGCAAATTCCGCCTTTAGAATACTATTTAAGAATTATTTGAACACTTAAACACACAAAAAACAACTAATTTGAACTATTAAATAGGAAATTAATAAAATTTTCCTTAATAAGCTTTACTCACTTCTTTGTTTATCAACAACCATAAAAGCAAGCAAAAGAAAATTCGAAAAGAAAATTATTATTATTCCATTCCAATCCAGTGCCTGCTTGAGGATTTGTTTACATTCATGGAATACACAAATGAAAAGAATACATAAATATTTCTCTATACATTTCCTATGGGAGAAATCGTAACTTTAAGAATTAATAACTCAAAAAGTTATGGGAATTTCGGGATGAAAATAATTTTCCTGTAATCCCTAGAAGATCCTCTTTATACATATAAAATTTCATTTCAAAATTCCAACGAGAAGTTGCCTAAATAGAGCGTGACAGAGAGGCAGACAGACAGACGGACGGCGAATTATATATATAGATATTTAGAAAGAAAATGTCGAGATTTTGAGGTTAAAACAAAGGATTCTCAAATGTTATAAATTATATAATTAGGCCTCACTGAGGAAGGGAAACAGCATTGGGGCCGACAACGTTTCGGTCTGAGTTCTCGAGGTTAATTCAATAAAAAAAAAGCAAGCGGTCGTGGGTACCCCCGGCAGGAACCAAGTTCCTCACGCCTTTTCTTCAACTCACAATATAATTTAATATGAATATTATTTAAATAGATTTAAAACCAAAAACTAGATGAGCGTAAAAATAATAGGCCTATTATTTTTATTTTTGTAGTTGGCTGATACTTACCGGTATACAAGCCCGTATTAGATGCATGTGGGTGCCTCGTTTGCGAATACAATTTGGGAACTGAAATGGGTCCAACAACCAACTGTATTATTTGGACCCTGTTACGCATTAGTGTGTCAAGCGCCAAAAAAAAAAAAAAAAAAAAAAAAAAAAAAAAAAAATTGAGTTAAGCGCGGAATATTGTTTCAAATGCTATAATTAAGAGTATATTTTTTTATGAAATATGTCATTTATAGTAAAAGCTTAAAATTATTTTTACAATATTTCAATGCAGAATTTTCATTTTGCAAAAATGATTTATGTGCCTAACACGTTGTTTTGAAGTGCTTAATTTGATATTATTCCTGATAATGAAGATGAGGATCAGTGCGATTTCGAAAAGACAACAAAATAAATGCCCTCGGGCTTGGCGTAGTTGGTAGCGCGCCTACCTTCTATACCGGTTCGGACCTCAGGCAGTCCGATGATTTTATTTAAGCCATTTGGATACCAAATGGCCTTAATAGAAATCCCTTGACCCCAAATAGATAGATTCTTAAATAACGGTTATCGTTAAGTCTTATATGGCCTGAGTTGCCGAAAAGATTGTGTGAGTGTGAGTGTATTTAAATTTAAAAAATCGAAAGGAGTCCTTCCTCAAACTAGGACATCGCCTCTATCATAAAAGAGGCTGCATAAAAGGAACTAGAAATAAGGATTAGTTCACTAGCACTCCCATGAGGAGGAGTTTTAGATAGGAAATAAAGTAACTTCACCAGGTGCCGGTAGATGGCTACAGTCTTTGAGGTGTGTGTCTCCGTGCACGGAAAGCACCTCGGGTAAATCAACGAGGATCCCGATAGGCATTTTTAACCCCTACCTTGATATAACACAACGGATGCAAACAAACACCTTTTAGTTTTCTATTAGAACAATAATTTTGCAGTAAATTTATAGAGTAATATCTTATAATAGAGTTATTAATAATAATCCCTTTGTTTAGGCGCTTATTAAACACACACACACACACACACACACACACACATGGACAGGTATCTACGTATAAATAATAGATGAACGTTTTGTCAATTAACTAGAGCTGTTAAATTTGAATGAAATTAATAGCGAGAAAGATGAATGAATGGTTATAAAGGTGGCATTGTTCGCCCTCCGAAGGGTCCTCAATTTATTGCTATACAGTGTACTCGATAATGAAGTCATCTCCTCTGGCCAGCGACGGGGAGGCGGAGGCGATTCTAAAACCATTAGCATCTTGATAGCTTAGAGGGTGAAATGGTTAATGAATCGCCTGCCTACAGAGTAAAAGACAAATTCTATTTGAATTGTGGGGGGATTTCGAAAAAAAAAACATACACATATAATCAGGTCGATTCTCTAAAAAAAACAGACGTTAAAATTTAACATCATAAATTGGGTGTTAAAAAAGTTAAAAAATAAAAATATTATTCTCTAAACCAGTGGTTTCTAAACTTTTTGTTAAAACACATCCCTTAAAAATATTATATTTATTTTATTGTGACGTTTCAGCCATTGGTTTAGGCCATTTTCAGAGCCGGAGGTGAGAATAAATGCAATTTCAATTTTCATTCAAAATATTTCTTTTATTGTGACGTTTCGGCCACTGGTTTAGGCCATCTTCAGGGCCGGAGGTGAGATTAAATAAAATTTTAATTTTCATTCAAAATATTTCTTATATTGTGACGTTTCGGCCATCTTCAGAGCGGGAGGTGAGAATAAATGAAATTTCAATTTTCATTCATAATATTTATCGTAAGTGTTTTGTTTTTTTATAAAAAAAAATACTTATAAAGATTTTTTGTATTTTGCCGAATTAACACCAAATAAAAATATTTTGATGACTGTAGGTTCTGAAGATGATATCAACGTGATCCCGAAACAAATAATTTCTTTATTACTTGCTGGCTTCCAAACATCTTTCTAATCCTAACAAAATATTTCTTTTATTGTGATGTTTTGGCCGCTGGTTTAAGCCATCTTCAGAGCCGGAGGTGAGATAATTGGAATTTTAATTTTCATTCAAAATTTTAATTTTTAATTTAATTTAAAGAATAAATGCAATTTTGAAAATAAAATTAAAATTTCATTTATTCTCATCTCCGGGTCTGAAGATGGCTTAAACCAGTGGCCGAAACGTCACAATATTTAAGAAATAATTTTGGCTGTATATTGTCTTGGATTTTTTTTTTTTTTTTGACTCCGTCTTAATAATACTTCCAACCATAAAGACATACGTCACAATAAATTTATTTAAAAATATTTTTTATATATTTTAAAGTGAAACTTATTTAATCCTCTCAAATTTTTTCGCTCTTCTACGTCAGGGGCCGTGACGCTACGAGCCATGGCGTCACAAGCCTTAAGCACAAAAATAGGAAAGTTGAAATTTAATAATATTGGATGAGCCAAATACACCCCAAGGGAAAAGAAATCAGAAGGCAGTAATATTTTAGCTAATATTTTAATTTAAAAGTAATAAATATGGGGTCACCAATTTTTCGAATCAAAATACACAGGTTGAATGAATATATATATTAAATGGTTTATACAGTAAAGATTATTGATGTGAGAAGGAATCAATTGCAGAGCACTGAATATAAGTTAAATGAATTAGATTAAAGAATTTATAATAAAGTCAAGGAATGAAAATAAGTAAAGTTATCTCGTTGGGGAGGAACTTAGCTTGAGGCCGTTGTTGATCACAATCGGAGGTTCAATGTTGGCTTCCTGAAGCTCCAATGGTTTCCGTTGGAAAGCCGGACCAAAAAATAAATAAAAGCGGAGACGTTTCCCAATGATGTTGGAAACGTGAAAATCTCCCAACTCTGGATATTCAAATATAATTTTCCCAACGAATGGAGGGAAACAGGCGGACCAAAACCGTATTGAAACGGAATAAAAAAGTATATTGAAAGAAAATTGAATATAAAAAAAAACCTGAAAACAAGGGGAAATAATTAATTTAATTCACAATGAATTAGGAAATATAAATAGAACAAACTTACCCTCTTTAGGGTTTTCTCTAATTAAAAATAAATTGTATCTCCATGAGATACCAATATTCTTCCCTGCTGGACCAAATCCAGATGAAGAAAACTCAAAAATAAACGAATTATTCTCCCAAATTGGAGATGCGAGACGATGCGCCGGAAGTCAAAGGAGAAAGAGAATGGCTTCCTTATTCGCGGCAAAGACAAAGAAAAATAAAAGATGTGACAAAACGTATGAAAATCAAATGATGGCGCGTCGATCGGCGGAAAATATAAAAAGTGCATTTTGGCCAAAACAAATATATATGACGAATTATAAAAAAATAATTGTGAAATTTAATTATTCAATTTTTAAATTGATAAAATATAATTTTTAAAATAATTTAAAATGGTTCAATTGCTAAATAAATATTGTTCTCAGTTTTTAACATGCCTCTATTGTTTTCCCATTTTCCAATTATTAAGTTAAGATTAAAAAAAAACGATTTTAATACTTCTAATTGAATAATTTTCAGTTAAACGCCTAGGAACCGAAAAAAAAAAGTTTCACTTGCATCGTGCTTTCATAAAACGAAAAAAATTCGAAAACGTTTTCATAGAAAACCAAAGACAGGTTTTTGTATACAGTTGCCTTCGTTCACACTTGGGTTGTTATTCCCTGGCACTATTATTCTTCTTCTTATGATCATAGTGCAATTTCCGAAGGGTTTTTTTTCTTTTCTCTTCTCCCCCAGCAGCCAGAGGCCCTTCCTTTTCGCTACGTGACCTGAATTCACATTTCATATCCAATTGTTTTTATTTTATTTTTTTACCTTTAATATTTCTCCAAGAAATATGTTTAAATAGAACCTTCCAATGTGTATCGTCCCCCTCTCCCTCCCTCCCTTTCTTTAAAAAAAAAGGGCAAATTTATTTTAAAGACTTGCGCGCATTTGTTTTTGACTTGCATATAATAAATTATTCATTCTACGTTCAATTATTGAAAAAAACAAAAAATTATAAATCTTGTTTGTTTTTTTTTGTTATTAAATTCTCGTTAACAGCCTCTCCGCGTGATTGAGCACAATCACTTAACAGATAGAAGAAATTGGCACTTTTAGAGAAAAGAAATCACCATTCTTCTTGCTTGAAGAGGAGAATTTCGCAGAGCACGATCTTTTTTTTCCCATTTTATTTTTATTTTTTTTAACTTCCCAAATTTCGATATACATATGTATATATATCACGAGTGTGTTTATTAAAGGTTTTGTTATTATTAGGGGAAATTTTAATTATAGACCACATATTAGTATTAAATATTTATTAAAAATATATAAATACTGTACAACGTTTCGACTGCTTATTCTGCAACCATTCTCAAGTACTGTGCACTTGCTCCGACTCAATTGAACTCACTGTCATGTCTGTTACATGCCTTTTTATATGCAACGACGTCAGAGCCATCTGCAGGCATTCCTATGAAGTTAGATTCAAATTTTCCCGCCATTTTCACTCATTCCCTTGAAGTTAGTCACAATCATCAAAACAAGTGTTTACATGGACCCTCCAACATACGAGAAAATAATAAGACACCCCAATGTAACAATAGCTCATCACCTCAATAGATTTCTCACATCATCCCATTTTAAATTTTGAAAGGATTTTTTTTTTTTATGTATATGTAATTTGCTACTCTATTATTTTTACTATGCTGTTTATATGTATATATATAATTCGCTATTCTATTTTTGTATTATGTCCTTTATATGGATTTTTGTCTATATGTATGTGAAAGGAATGACCGAGGGGTCAGCCCTAATAATTGAAAAAAAGAAAAAGAAAAAAAAAAAAGTGTTTACATAAAAAGCATGATGTTACAATGAATTTGATTTTTTTTTAACATAGATGGTACAGTAAAGGACAATATTAAGTCTATTTGTGATTATTTTATTCTTTTTAAAAAAAATATTATATATTTTTAAATGGAAACTTTCATGGTTCAAACCTAAAAAATTTCAAATAAATTTTCTTTTATAAAAAACTATGAAATAATCACAAGTAGAAAACGCATGGTATTGTCCCTCACTGTACAAAATATTATTATTAAATTATTCAAAAATGTATACATGTATATTTAATTTTAGAATAATTTAATAATATTATTTTGTATCATCTATGTTAAAAAATCAAAATTCATTGTAACATCATGCTTTTTATGTAAACACTTGTTTTGATAATTCTGACTAACTCCCAGGGAGTATACATGGCGCGAAAATTTATATTTAACTTCATAGGATGCCTGCAGATGGCGCTGACGTCGTTGTATATAAAAACGGCACGTAACGATTTTAACGGTTACTTTATTTGAATCGAAGCAAGTGCACAGTATTTAAAAACGAATGCAGAATAAGCATAATAAATAATTAATACAAAATCAAGTTTAAACAAGCGTTAAAATTTAAAATAAACAAATGGGTGTTAAAAAGTAATGTAAGCTTTTAAAAATGCTATTCAAAATCACTTCCTTGCCTCAAATAGTTATTCTGTAAACAAAAATTTAAAGCCTAAGCGTTAAAAATAAATGCCATATCTAGGGGGTGCCTTTAATATTTTAACGTCGTGCTTAAAATAAAATGACGTTCTGACGTTATGATTTTGATAGCTTCGAAATAAAATCAACATGTTAACGTAGGTGTTAAAACTTTGTTTAGAGAATGACATTTTTTAACGCTCATTTTTTAGCACCCATTTGTTTATTTTAAATTTTAACGACTATAGAAGAGTTCTACCACTGTGCTACCCCCCAGAGGGGGCAAATTCTTTGAGTGTAATAATAAGACAATTTTTTAAATAGAATAAAGGGATTATTAACGATAAGAGAGACTATTGATTAGAGATCTCAAGCGTCTCTAATCAGATTCCCATTCTCTGTCATTTGTGGCTGCCCTTTAAGCTCTTAAGTCTCTCTTTAATGGAGCAATGGAGGGGATGAAATCAAATTATTAGTATTATAGCTCTTCTAGTCCGATTAAAATAAACGTAAATTTCCATTTCAATGGGTTCGGGTTTTTTTGTTTCTTGCTCATAATAAGGAGAATTTAAAAGCAAAAAAAAAAGCGTAATTTCTTTTATATTTATGTCAAATTTAAATTAAAAAATCTGGTGTGTCTGATTGCACGGCACACAATTTTCAACCAATTTTTTTTTTAAAGTGAAACTTTTATTTGATCCTCTTAAATTTTTTCGCGCGTCACGTCAAAGGGGGTGACGCTACAAGTCGTGACGTCATAAATTGGAAAGTTGAAATTTAATATATATGACGAATTATAACAAAATAATTGTGAGATTTAATTATTTCAATTTTATTAAATTAATTTTTAAAATAATTTAAAAACTAAATAAATATTGTTCTCAGTTTTTAACATGCGTCTATTGAATTCCCATTTTCCAATTAGTAAGATTAAAAACGCGATTTTAATACCTCTAATTGAATAATTTTCTGAAAATTTTCAGTTAAAAGCCTAAGATCCGAAAAAAAAGTTTCACTTGCATCGTGTTTTCATAAATCCACACAATGATTTTTTTAAAACACAACCATTTGGTATCCAAATGGCTTAAATAAAATCATCGGACATGCCTGGGATCCGAACCCGCGACCCTTGGTATACAAGACAGGCGCGCTACCAACTACGGCAAGCCCGGGGGGCTCAACAAAGTCTGCTTTCACACCAGATTTTTCTGTCGAGATATATTTCGTCTACAAATTCAAGATGTAAAATTTATAAACATGGGAAAATATTTATTATACTTGGTTACCATATGAAGCTTCAAAAGATTTCAATGGCAAAATGAGAGACGCAGGGTTCCTGAGGTCAGGGAGTTTTTTTTTTAATTATCAATACATTTCGGGAAAAGATAAAAACGAAATAAGGATTAAAAGGGGAAAAGAAGAGGATCGACACGTCCAATCGCCTTCAATTGTGTGTCCGGACCTAGGCGACCACTTGGGACCGAAACGCCACTCATTTTACGAAGAGAGCAACATATCTCCTTTTTTCCTTCTTCCTTGATTTATTATTATTATTTTTTTTTTTTTTAAAGTGAAACTTTTATTATATCGCTACGAATTTTTTGGTTCTTCTATCAGCATGTCGCGTTACAAGGCGTGACGTAAAAAGCCATGACGCTACAAGCCATGACGTCACTAGCTGTGACGTCATGGCGACTCTCACCAGTGTTTTTTTTTTTACTACGCTACGGCATTTATACTTATTTCATCACAATATAAATAAAATAAGCCTATATAAAACAAAATTGGTTATCTATATCTATACTATTATATAATTTCCGGTCTACGCCCTCTACCCCCCCCCCCTAAAATTATTGTTTTTTTTTTATCTTTCACTCGATTTTAATAAAATTTAAAATGACGCTTCTCTATGATCTAATTAATTGAAAAATGATGATTTCAGAGAGAAAGTTCTTTTGGGGGGACATCCCCCCACTAAAATTTATCTTTCACTCGAGGCCTACGATCCGAAAAAAAGTTTCACTTGCATCGTGGTTTCATAAAACCACACAATGATTTTTTTATTTGTCTAAATAAAAATATAAAAAATTTTTTTTTTTAATAGACTTTTAATAAATTATTTTATTTTTTTGCGAGCAGATAACTCTCCCTGACGCCCTCGGGGCATGGCGTAGAGGTTAGCGTGCTAACCTCATATACCAAACGTCGCGGGTTCGGACCCCAGGCAGTCCGATGATTTTATTTAAGCCAATTGGATACCAAATGGCTTAAATAAGAATGCCTGGACCCCATATATGTATATTTATTAATAACGGATATCGTAAAAAGTCTTATATGGCCTAAGTTGCCGAAAAGACTGTATGAATGTGTGTGTGAGTGTGAGTGTGAATGAGAAAAAAGTGTGAATGTTTTTTATAAGAAAAAAACTCTCCCTGACTTACCACCCCCTAGACGGATACTGTTTGACATTTAAAAGAATATCTAAAAAATAATAGATTTATGAATTTTAATCAAAATTGTTGCAGCGAATTTTTAGAAAAACGAAAAAAAAGAACTTCAGTAAAGTACTAGTACTCTTTGACCGATTTTGTTCAAAATTTTCGTGTCACGTCCCAGGTGGAATTATAAAATTTCAATCTCCTAGCTCTTTTCGTTCTTGAAATACAGTAGAGTCCCGTTAATCCGAACTAATTGGGACCGAGGGTCGTTCGGATTATCGGGAAGTTCGGATTAACCGGAATTGTAAGCTTGAATTAGTTAATTTTGATAATAAAGTCGTATTTATAACGTTGTAAACCGTGAAACTTGTCGGTGATATTAAACTCTAAATAAATATTTCATAATATTTTTTGAAAAAAAAATTGGGGGGGCTGTGAATATATTTTATAATAAAATAAAGTTCCTTTAATGTCTAATTTTCATTTATATTCCTCTTAAAAAAAAAAAAAAAAATAATCATTTTGTGGTTTTATGAAACCACGATGCAAGTGAAACTTTTTTCCGGATCGTAGGCGTCGAGTGAAAGATAAGTTTTAGCGGGGGGGACGCCCCCTGGAAGCGCCAATAGAACTATCTGAGGTCTGGAGTATCATTTTTCAATTAATTAGATCATAGAGAAGCGTCATTTTATTAAAATCGAGTGAAAAAAAACAAAAACAATAATTTTAGGGGGGGGGAGGGGGGCATAGAGCGGAAATTATCTAATAGTATAGATATAGATAATCAATTTTGTTTTATATAGGCTTATTTTATTTATATTGTGATGAAATAAGTATAAATGCCGTAGAGTAGTAAAAAAAAACCTTACACCCCGTCACAGATACTGACGTCATGACTTGTAGCGTCATGGCTTTTTACGTCACGGCTTGTAACGCGACATGCTGATAGAAGAATCAAAAAAATTCGTAGCGATATATAATAAAAGTTTCACTTTAAAAAATCGTATACAAAAAAGAGTTCGGATTAACCGGAAGTTCGGATTACCGGGACTCTACTCTATTTTGCTTACATACGTATAATTTTTTTTTTTGGCCTCAAAACGTGTATTTCCATCAAAATCTCAACATTTTTACAAATAAAAAATATGAATGTCACGCATACCAATTTTATTTATTTATTTATTTATTCAATAAAACATTTATTTTTTATTTTCATCAAAATTCTTTTATTATTATATAGCCCGTATATGAGTGAGAATAATTTAAAAATTTTGTTATCATATTTTAATAATAGAATGACGAGAGGATCAGAGAGAGGGGGGGGGGGGGGGGAGGGGGGGGGAGGGGGGAGGGGAGGGGGGAGCATCTCTCTCTCTCTCTCTCTCTCCTTGTGATTCGATTATTCCATTATGGTCCAGGTATTTTCAATGCAATAATTTTGAATTGAATCAGCCATTTATAATTCCTCCCTCCCCTTTTATGAATGAAATGAATGAATAGAACACACACACACACACACACACACACACAGAGAGATTGAAAGCAACAGCACACATACAATGACCTTTTATCCTTCTCTCTCTCTCTCTTGCTGGTCACACATACACACACACACACACACACATGTTAGAGATGAGCCAATTGATTAGAGATCTCGAGCGCCTCTAATCAGATTCGCTTCGTCAGTCAAGTAGTTGTATTCTTTGTGCGTCATTTTGCTGAAGCTTTTAAGTCCAGGGGGAGGGGAAACAAAAAAAGAAATCAAATTATTTGGTCATTTTCTTTTTTTTTTTTAACAATTTTTAGCGTATCAATCAATAGAAAATAGCGTTAACTAGCGGCTCCGCCCGACTGCGGCGGACCACCGCCTTTTCTTAATAAAGCGCCGCAATATTTCAGGCAATAAAGATGCAAAATAATGACAAGAATATTTATACACTCAGTATATTTTGAAATCAATAGTTAGAAATAATAATTAGAAAACAATATACAAGTTGATAGCATATAAACCGGTTTTAGTAATGCATTTGATTCGGTTAATCATAATCTGGGCAGAATTCAATATGTGAAGTACAAAAATTATGTTTCCTATGAAATTAATGTTTTATCGGGTGTTCCGCAGGGTTTGCATTTGGGACCATTGCTGTTTGACATATTCATTGATGATATTAGCAATAATTTTGATAAAGTGGAATTCTTATTATTTGCTGATGACTTAAAAATGTTTAAGAGTATAGAGACCGAAGATGATATTGATGCTATGCAACAAAGTTTGAGATCACTTTCTCGATGGTGTTCGAGGAATAATCTTTCTCTTAATTCAAAAAAATGTAGATCCATCTGTTTTAAGAGATCTAGATCTACCACTCATAACAATTATCATTTAAATGGGGTAGCTCTTGAGAGTGTTACATCCTTTAGGGACCTTGGAGTGATCTTTGACAGTAAAGGCCACTTCACACGGAGGGTTTTTTTGTCATATCGCATGCGTTACGACGTCATTTATGACCCTAGCGTCTGATTGCATGCGTTTTTGGCTAATACAGCATGCTCTATTTTTTCGCATGCAATTTTCCAAACGCATGCGTGGACCAATCACAGAGTCATCCAACATGGCTGACTTAACCAAAAATTATTTGATTTTGACAGCTTACGTTTTATCTAAACAGACGAACAAGCTTCGGCCAGCTTCGGCTAGCTTCGGCTTCGCTGCCTGCACGTCTCGTGTGAGTGCAAACACTACTGGCTCAAATTGCAGTGACGTCAAATTGACGTCACTGCAATCTAAAAACTCTCCGTGTGAAGTGGCCTTAAGATGAGTTTTAATAACCATGTTGAAGCCACAGTCAATAGATCGCTTCAACAACTGGAATTTATCAAGAGGACGTGTCGTGAGTTCACATCTGTTGCGGCTTTAAAGGCGTTGTACTCCCTCTTGGTTAGGCCCATTCTCATCTATGCATCAAGTGTGTGGTCACCGATTTTTGAAATTCACATCGGGAGGCTGGAAACTGTGCAACATAAGTTTTTTCGAATGGTAGCGCCGCGTTTGGGGCTCCCTGACCCTTTTATTGACTCATCATTTCAGACTCAGCAAGTGCTCTTGCTTTTGAAAGCTTCCTCCGTGTTAGCAATAATACACAGCTTAATACATAGAACTAGGACACCAGACAATTGTAGGGCTGACAAAGCGGCGAAGATAGGGACTCGAAAACCAACTATAGATATGGATACTGCAAGCTATCAAGATCTGAAGTCTGTGGTCAAGGAAGGAGCCAATAAGAAATGGGAAGAGAGGTGACAGGACACCTGAAGAGAGAAAGAAGGAAGGTCTACTACAATCAGCTGAATCGACGTGATCAAGTAGTCTTCACGAGATTGCGAATTGATCACACTCGGATTACGCATTCGTTCTTGTTTGAGAAGACAGATCCACCGGGCTGTGGCGTGTGTGGAACCATCGAAACAGTGGAAAACATTCTTAAAGATTGCACAAAGTGCGACCTACACTTGTGTATTTTTTAAATATATTTTTAATAATTTCCAAAACCCTTGAAAAAGAGAAATAAATAATTTGAAAAAAAAAAAATTAACATTTTTTTAAAATATTCTATCTCTAAGCCGTATGAGGAACTGAAAAAAATACTTTGAAAATACAAAAATATTTTTTGAAAAAATTCTAAGTGTATGTCTGGAATAGGTCGGGGCGGGACATCTTATGTACATACATGATTGGACGTATCCGCCATGTTAGCCCGCTTTACTTACCATTTAGGTCCAGGTACGTCTTGGCCGTAAACTGGAACTAAACGGTAGGTACATAAGACGAAGTGTGCTATCTGGGTGGTGACTCCCAGCAATTAGCGTGTGAAACGTAAATAAAACCTTTGAAACAAATAACCTAGAGTTTAATTTGCATATTTAATTTTAACAGGGGCGTATATAGAAATTTTTTTCGGGGGGGGGGGGGGGGCCTGCTCTCAAAAAATTTTTCTCAGAAAAATTTCGTTTTTCGCGGAACCAAAATTTTTTCACGCGCCGTTCGCGGAACCAAAAATTTTCCCGGCTGTCAAAATATTTTACCTTTTTTTTAGAGAGGCTAAATTTTTTTTCACCGCGCGGGGGAGGCGAGAACCATTATTGTCTCTATATCCCTATAGGGTTATATGCATTTAGGAAATTTCGGGGGGGGGGCCAATGAACCTCTAAAAAAGGGGCGAAGCCCCCGGCTGGGTGCGATGCCCGCCGAAGGTGGACGGCGGGGCTAGTTAACTTTAAAATAGCGAATGAATATTTATATTAATAATATAAAGAGAATGCAGCCACTAAATATAAAGCATCTATTTTGTTAACACTATTTAGGAACGTTTCGGCTATGATGATGATGGAATGAATATTTAGTTTTCACCTTATTTACTAAAGCAAACATTTTTATCTTAATTTTTAGCTGTTACCCGAATCCATTGAGCCATCCAAATAAGATAGATTAAAAAAAATCTGGTGTGCTGTGCTTGTCACACCAGATTTTTTGTGTCGACATGTATTTAGTTTCCGACAGTACGGTACATTCGATTTTCAAGATGTAAAATTTATAAGTATGGGAAAATATTTATATTTTGTTACCAAGGCAACCATTTCTCCTATCTTTCCTATGGAGTATAAGAGTAAAGTGGCCTTCAGAAGATTTCAATGACAAAATGAGAATATACATTTTAAAGAGAATCTAAAAATTAATTGATTTATGAATTAAAAAAAAAAAAAATCGTTGGAGCGAATTTTGAGGAAATCGAAAAAACTGAAAAAGTACATCAGTAAAGTTCTAGTACTCATTGGGCGATTTTGATTAAAAGCTTATTTTCACGGTCCAGGAGGGTACAAAACCTAAATATAAAATTTCAACCTCGTAGCTCAATTCCTTCATACTTAAAATTGAACACACACACACACCCACAGACAGACCATGTCGCGAAAACCACTTTTTACTTTCTCTTACCCTATATATGAAATATATATATAGAGAAAGTATTGTTTGGATTCAGGGGACCTCAAAACGTGTATATCCATCAAAATCTCGACATCGAATTTTTGACATGAATCCAATACTTTCTCTCTATATATATATTACATATAAACATAAGTAAGAGAAAGTAAAAATCGAATTCAAATAATCAGGATGCAAACAATGCGCCATTGTTTAATAATTCTTTTAATTATATAACAGGGTATAAGAAAAATGTCCTATCTATGAATACCGGCAGAGGAGATTTTTTGAATTCCTCTTGAAATTCTCTGAAGTCCAAAACATTACAATTTTTTAAATGATATATAGATAGAGATCTTCTTGACTACAGTACTATCTCACCTTTCCAGAACCTTTAATTGTAAAAAAAATACCATTTTTGAAGAATTAATTGTACAGAGAGCATTAAGAGCTAAAAAGTTGAGGAACAAGAATAGCAAAAAGGATTAATTGAATTGTGCCTGGATGAGGGAGTGAGAGGAGAGAGGAGAGAGAGAGAGGGAAGTGGAGTGGCCTGAAGACGTCCCTGGCCAGAGGGTTAACTCGATTCCCATCGTCGGTGCTCTAAGTGCTTCAGGGCCGACAACGACATCAACATCGATATTTGACTACTCTTCCTTCCTTCCTTCCTAATCTACTCAGCAGGCCCGAAAGAAGCTTTGCTTCCCTCTTTCCTCACTCTACTCAAATCTACCGGCATTTTCATACCTATGTGAAATTATATCTCAATTTAATTTTATCCATCTTGATATTAAAATATTCCCAGGTGGAAAAAAAAATTAGATATGTATATATTTCATGGCCTTCAGCTATATAGCTTTTGCCATTAAATATTTTTACCATTAAGTTTAATATTTATTTATTTTTTTTAGTGCTTTTTCCATCCGTAAGAGAGAATTCATATTAGAGCCCTGCACGGGTACGGGTAAGCCCGGGGCGGGTTTTGGAGGCCATGAAAAAATTACGGGCGGGTAGCAAGTCTAAATAAACGGGTTCGGGCGGACGGACATGAAAATGAAATCGGGCGGGCACGGACCTATAAAAAAAAAATACAAAAATTTAAAATATTTCTTTTTTCCGACATCTGAGATCATGAAAAAGTGTAGGTTTTTTATTAAAAATGTATAAAAAAAAAATGTATTAAATATTTTAAAATAAACAATGTTAAATTTCAAATTTATTTTAAATAAAATTATTTTATTTAAAAATTTCTAGACATTCATTCATTCGCTAAACTTTGGGCGGGTACGGGCGGGTTTGAAAAAATTTCGGGCGGGTACGGGCGGGCCTGAAGAATGATAAAAAACTACGGGCCGGACACGGGCGGGAAGTCAAAAAAAAATTCGGGCACGGGCCGGTACGGGCCAAAGAAAATCGGCCCGTGCAGGGCTGTAATTCATATTGAACTTGATTGTGTATGCCATAACCTAAAAAGGTTCTAGTTTTTTTATATATTTTTTTTTAAATAATAATTTCGAAAGTTTATTTCAATAAAAAAAAAACACACCAAAGTAGTCAGATTATAGAAGTGAAACTTTTACGAAAAATTCACATTCTTAGGTCATATATGTTCAAATAATGAATGAGTAGGCAATCTACTGAAAATTTTATTAATTAAATATTTAAAGTTTAGATTAGTGGACAGCCGACTTTTTCTTATTTCCGGGTGACGCACAAAAATATCCAAATTTACTGGTCTTATACGCACGTGACACTTCGGGTCTGTGGAAAAGATGGAGCGTTTCGTAACATTTTGATGGTCATGAATCAAACTTGTACTTCCGGACGTAAAGAAGTTTCACCCTATTTTATGAACTGACAATGAAACAAAACTAGAAAAGAACTGAGAAAAAAGAAACAAGATGGCCGTTCCATTACATCTCCAACGCCATCTTGATCGTTAGATGTAAAACGCTTTGTGATTGTCTCTGAATCTGTAGGCCTATCTGAAGGCTTTACAATGAGAGGCCGAAACGTTGTATTTTATATAAGTAAACCACAGTTTACAAGAAAGGAAGTATTTTTATTCAGTAACAATAACTGTGAAAACTGTAACTCTCAAATCTATAGTTCACCCCATCTGAGTTATTTCTTTAAAGCAATTTCTTGAGTTCACTCAATGGATGTTTTTCTAAAAACTATCATTTTATCAAATCAAATATTTTTGCATGTTTTATAATTATTTTTAGCTTTACTTAATCGGATTTTATACTGCAAGAGTTTTCCAATATTCCCACTACAATGTTATTGATATGAGGTAAAATTATTAATTAAATGTTAAAATTGATTAAATAGATCAATAGATTTAATTTTTATTGAGAGAAAAAAAATGTAAATTGGTAACATACAGTAGCTGATATTCTACTCCTCGGGGCTTCCCACTCTGATGAATTCTTTTGACTCAGCGAATATTTCGAAGGTTTTTGTTATTTTGTCTTCTTATCTACGGGTAGGGCTGGACGGTAATGGATTTTCATTACCGACCTCGATAATGGAAAAAAACCGGTTTTTCTCGAAAGTCGGTAAAAACCGGTTTTTACCGAAACTCGGTAAAAACCGGTTTTTACCGTAAGTCGGTTTTTACCGAGTTTCGAGAAAAACCGGTTTTTACCGACTTTCGAGAAAAACCGGTTTTTACCGAGTTTCGAGAAAAACCGGTTTTTACCGATCTTACGGTAAAAACCGAGTCGTTTTTTTACCGTAGGGCTGTTTTTATCGAATTTTTCTCGTTTTCCATATTTTTACTTGAATTTTCATCACTTTAATAAAATTATACACTTCACATATATACAGTAGCATTTCCAAGTGTAATTTTTATATTTCCTTTAAGGTCTTTTTCGCATCTAAAGCCATTTAGACCCCATCAGTAATAATTAATTAATTTAAAATGCTTGGTAGCCAATTCAATTGAAATACATTTTGCTCGCTTGTAATGGGAAGCGACCTCGGGACCTCAGGTACACCCACAAGATATGAACCCCAGGGAGAATATTTTTGAATATATTCCAAAAATCCTTTCAAAATAAGGGATTTATGAAATAAGTATAATTATTAAAACTTTTTTAAATACGTACGTATTTAATAAAAAAATTTTAGACAAACATATTTGAAGAGACGCAAGAGTGAAAGGGAGAGGCTAAGGGAGGGGGTCCCTCTCTTCTCTTTCTCTCTCTCTCTCTCTATCTCTCTACGACACTAAGAGGCGGGCAATAAAATTTATTATAAGCCTACATTTTATAAACTTGGTTTTTTTTTCTGCTAAAAAAAATAAAAAGATAGATTTTTACCTATTGATATAAAAATTTAAATTTAATTAAATATAGTCTATTTAGATAAAATAAAAAATAGCCTATCATGATCTATATATCATTAAAATCAGAAAAAAATTTCCAATTTAATTAATCTAAGTAGACCTGAAAAAATTACAGATATTAAATTTATTATTATAATTAATTTTATTATTTTTTTTATTATATTCGTTTCTCTCTTTTTTCTTTAATCGATTAAGAAAAATAATTTTTGCCCCGTCCAATTTTTGCAAAGCCCAACCCTTCTCCCCTTATATATGAGTTTTGAAAAAATTGGACCCCTCGGGTGCAAATTTGATGAAAATTGGAATTTAACCTCAGAGTAAGACTATGATGAACTAAAAATGATCCCCGACCCCCCCTACTGAATTTTTTAGTTTTGAATAAATTCGCCCCCAATAGACAAAATTCGATGAAATTTTAAATGGAGGGGCTGCATCATTTTGAGTTGATCATACTCTTTTAGATTCTACCCTGAGCTTAAATTCCAATTTTGATCAAATTTGCACTAGTGGGGGCCAAGTTATTCAAATCTCAAAATTAGGGGGGTCCGGGGTCATTTTGAGTTGATCATACTCTTTTAGATTCTACTCTGAGCTTAAATTCCAATTTTGATCAAATTTGCACTAGTGGGGGCCAAGTTATTCAAATCTCAAAATTAGGGGGGTCCGGGGTCATTTTGAGTTGATCATACTCTTTTAGATTCTACCCTGAGCTTAAATTCCAATTTTGATCAAATTTGCACTAGTGGGGGCCAAGTTATTCAAATCTCAAAATTAGGGGGGGTCCGGGGTCATTTTGAGTTGATCATACTCTTTTAGATTCTACCCTGAGCTTAAATTCCAATTTTGATCAAATTTGCACTAGTGGGGGCCAAGTTATTCAAATCTCAAAATTAGGGGGGGTCCGGGGTCATTTTGAGTTGATCATACTCTTTTAGATTCTACTCTGAGCTTAAATTCCAATTTTGATCAAATTTGCACTAGTGGGGGCCAAGTTATTCAAATCTCAAAATTAGGGGGGGTCCGGGGTCATTTTGAGTTGATCATACTCTTTTAGATTCTACTCTGAGCTTAAATTCCAATTTTGATCAAATTTGCACTAGTGGGGGCCAAGTTATTCAAATCTCAAAATTAGGGGGGTCCGGGGTCATTTTGAGTTGATCATACTCTTTTAGATTCTACTCTGAGCTTAAATTCCAATTTTGATCAAATTTGCACTAGTGGGGGCCAAGTTATTCAAATCTCAAAATTAGGGGGGGGTCCGGGGTCATTTTGAGTTGATCATACTCTTTTAGATTCTACTCTGAGCTTAAATTCCAATTTTGATCAAATTTGCACTAGTGGGGGCCAAGTTATTCAAATCTCAAAATTAGGGGGGTCCGGGGTCATTTTGAGTTGATCATACTCTTTTAGATTCTACCCTGAGCTTAAATTCCAATTTTGATCAAATTTGCACTAGTGGGGGCCAAGTTATTCAAATCTCAAAATTAGGGGGGTCCGGGGTCATTTTGAGTTGATCATACTCTTTTAGATTCTACCCTGAGCTTAAATTCCAATTTTGATCAAATTTGCACTAGTGGGGGCCAAGTTATTCAAATCTCAAAATTAGGGGGGTCCGGGGTCATTTTGAGTTGATCATAGTCTTTTATATACTACCCTGAGCTTAAATTCCAATTATCATCAAATTTGCACCAGTGGGGGCCAAGTTATTCAAATCTCAAAAATTGGGGTGGGGGGGGGCGTCCGGTATCAATTTGAGTTGATTATAGCCTTTTATATACTACCCTGAGCTTAAATTCCAATTATCATCAAATTTGCACCAGTGGGGGCCAAGTTATTCAAATCTCAAAAATTGGGGTGGGGGGGGCGTCCGGTATCAATTTGAGTTGATTATAGCCTTTTATATACTACCCTGAGCTTAAATTCCAATTATCATCAAATTTGCACCAGTGGGGGCCAAGTTATTCAAATCTCAAAAATTGGGGTGGGGGGCGTCCGGTATCAATTTGAGTTGATTTAGCCTTTTATATACTACCCTGAGCTTAAATTCCAATTATCATCAAATTTGCACTAGTGGGGGCCAAGTTATTCAAATCTCAAAATTAGGGGCGCCCGTGATCAATTTGAGTTGATCAGTCTACCTGAATATTCCCATACGAAATAAGAGAAAGTTAAACAAATTTTCTTGTATGAAGACACTTAAGATTTTTTTTTCTATTATAATTCAATAAAAAAAAAAATAAAAAGAATCTTAAATTACACTTCCTAAAACTGAATATAAGCTTGAAATCAATTCGATAAAATAAAGAAAATACGGATTTTACCGTGTTTCGAGAAAAGCAGATTTTTACCGAGTTCGAGAAAAACCGACTAACGGTAAAAACCGGTTTTTACCGAGTTTCGAGAAAAAACCGGTTTTTACCGAGTTTCGAGAAAAACCGGTTTTTACCGACTTTCGAGAAAAACCGGTTTTTACCGACTTTCGAGAAAAACCGGTTTTTACCGAATTAGAGGTTCGTTACCGCGTTTTCGGTAAAAAATTTTTACCGGTTTTTACCGGTAAACCGGTTTACCGTCCAGCCCTATCTACGGGTATTTCTTGAGGTCACAATTAAAATATAAACTCATTTTTGTTGATTTATGAAGGATGTAGCGAGGCAACCGAACAATTTTTTGTATAGTCAAATATTTATTAATACATATACCCGAAAAAATTAAGGGTGTGCCGCCGGGAGTTGAACTACGAATCCACCAATTTGTACTCGGTGGGCCCTAGACCATAGCACGGCATTCGGGTATATGAATTCACTTAGAAAGATTTTAGTTATCAGGAGAAATTGGACTCAAATTCGGCTCCACAAATTTCTCCGTCGACCAGGTCTAGATAGAATAATTGAGACGAGCTCAAATTTATTTATTTAAATTGAATGGCAGCCAATTAAATTTAAATAAATTTTTGTCGCATGGGTCGGGATGCGAACCCGCGACAAATAGCCAACATGCTAACCACACCAAGGCCCGGGGGTCGAAGTCCATTTAATGTTTATTATTGTGTTTAATAAAGAAAGAGTCGTCGAATGGCATGCGTTGTTTCAATTATATCTTTTAACAAAGACTTCTTTTTTTTTCTAATTCAAAGCAATTTTATTTTAAAAAGGGTCAGATTTTGACTCCTTTTTTCCTTTAAGCTATCTCGCCATTCAAAGGATAATTGGAAACTTTTTTCATTAGGTTTTCACTCAAAGTTAGGAATCGTGCCAATTGCAATCGTCTAATATATATATATATAAATCTCTAAATTCCTTTAATGGAAAAAAATAACGAGGACAGATATCTTTTATTTATATTTATTTTATTTTATTTTTTTTTTGAACAAAACTCGATTAACTAAATTATTGTATTTATATGACGTATTTTCTTTCTTGAAACATCCCCAACCCCATTCTCTCTTCAAATACACATCTAATGAATAATTGAGTAAAAATAAAAATAAAAAAATCAACAGAGTCGACATTTGAGTGGAGAGATTGAATAGCTCTTCTCTTTCAATTCAATTAACAAATTATTATGAAAATTAATAACAAAAAGTTGTCCACTTAGTGTCTAATTGTTATCGCCAACCAACTGTATTATAAGACAATTAGCAAATAATTGCAAGCAACTCTAACAATTGGGGGGAGGTAACAATAACGTCATCATCATCATTAGTTTTCTGCTTTTATAAGATTACTGGTAAAAAGGCATCCAAATAAATTTCTTTTCTTGGAACGAAGTTTTTTAACGTGGCTTATGCAGGGTGAATTGGGAGAAAATGTAACGTAACAAAAACGAGTTCCTAACAAAAATGCGTTCCCAGCGCCCGAGCGACAGCGGAGGAAGGCGAGATCAGCCGAAGTCTTGGCGAGGCCACGCCCACCTTCTCCTTCTCTTTATTTCCTTCTATCTACCATGGTTTCAGCTCCCTGGCTAGACCGAAAGCCCGCCAAAGAAGTACTTTCCGTGTAATGTTAAATAATATTCATATTAAATTATATTCTGAGTTGAAGAAAAAGGCGTGAGGAACTTCGTTCCTGCCGGGGGTCCTACGACCCCACACGTTTGCTTTTTCTAAAATAAATTACCCATGTCATTCAGAAAATCGTATCAATTTATTTTTTAACTTATATTAAAAATATCAATATCGATAATCTTAAAGCCAAGGGGCGTTGGGTTCGGATCTCAAGCTGTCCAATCAATATTTATTTAATTCATTTGGATAACAAATAATATAAATAAATGTGCCTGGACCTCCTAATATATTGTATTTAAAAAATTTGAATATTGTTTAAGTCTATATGGACAAAGATGCCGAAAATCTATATATAATAATTGCGGTGTGTCCGTCTGTCCGTCCGTCTGTCCGTCTGTCCGTCCGTCTGTCCGTCCGTCTGTCCGTCTGTCCGTCCGTCTGTCCGTCCGTCTGTCCGTCTGTCCGTCCGTCTGTCACGCTCTGTTTGACCTACTTCCCGTTGGAATTTTGAAACGAAATTTTGCAGTCTTATAAAGGACGTTATGGAGAGTCCCGGAAAAATACTCGGGTCCCGAAATTCCTATAACTTTTTGAGTTATTAATTGCTAAATTTACGATTTCTCCCATAGGAAATGTATAGAGAAATATTTAAGTATTCTTTGCAGTTGTGTATTCTTTTAATGTAAACAAATCCTCAAGCAGGCACTGGACTGGAATACTTAGTTGTTAGTAATAATAATTTTCTTTTCATAATTAAGAAAAGGCGAGGGTCCGCCGCAGGCGGGCCCGAGGCAGCTGATGGGGGGTCCAGGGGGGCGTAGCCCCCCTGTCTAGACGCCAGCCCGTTTCTCATAACTAAGAAAGGCGAGGGTCCGCCGCAGGCGGGCCCGAGCCAGCTGGCGGGGGTCCAGGGGGCGTAGCCCCCCTGTCTAGACGCCAGCCCGTTTCTCATAAGAAAAGGCGAGGGTCCGCCCCAGGCGGGCCCGAGCCAGCTGGTGGGGTCCAGGGGGGCGAAGCCCCCTGGCTGGACGCGGAGCCCGCCGAAGGCGGGCGGCGCGGCTAGTATTTATTAATAACTTAATATAAATACTGTACAACCTAAGCAGTCGAAACGTTGTACAGTATTTATATTTTTAATAAATAATTAATACAAAAATGTGGTCTATAACTGAAAATTCCCCTAATAATAATAATTAAAACCACAAAAGCTTTAATAAACACATTCGTAATAAATATAATATTTAAATTCTGACCGGGAGCATTTTAATTCATTCACGAGGGTATACCCTAAATACAACCTTAGTATTTAATTTCTCTAAATTAAATCAGATCTAACTTACAAGGGGACGGCCAAGTGAGTATATCACGGATTCGTTTGAAAAAAATTGAGGTGATACTTTGAGCCAAAAAAATGTTCACGTGTTTCGGCGTTTTACTCCATAGAGCCCTGATTGGCCAAAAAAAAAATAAATAAATACTGAAATAATTTTTCGCGCTTTCAAGTAGTTTCTATTTGAAACATTACGTAACAGTCAGCTGTGGCTAGGCTGGTAGCGTAGCCAACTGGTAAGTAAGTTGTCCCGGGTTCAAACGACGGAGTATGGAATTTTTTTTTTTTTTAATCTTTTTTATGTTACCGTAACAAACAATATATTTAAAACTGTTTCATATTATTTTTTTTTTAGTAATTAAATTTTTTTTTAAATTGTTTTTCGAGTTTATTTATTACCTTAAAATTAAAATTTAATTTAAATGCATAAAGAAAATATCATTTATTACAGTATTTAAATATATGAAGAAATAAAGAAGGCATAAAATAATCCATTAATTAAATAATTACATGAAATTAATAAAAAATTTATTTGCTTATATTTGATAAAAAAAATTAGGTACAGTCAAGCGAATATAGATAACATGCAAAACAAATAAAGAGACGACTATTAGCGCAGTTTATAAAGGATATTTTTTTACATGCACATTTTTGTTTTCGAATTTCAGGAGAGAAGCACTATGCTGTCTGTACTAATGAAACTCGAAAAAAAATTTTAAAATTTAATTACTAAAAAAAAAAAATAATAAAATATGAAAAAAAAATAATATGAAACAGTTTTAAATATATTGTTTGTTACGGTAACATAAAAAGATTAAAAAAAAAAAAAATTGCATACTCCGTCGTTTGAACCCGGGACCACATACTTACCAGTCGGCTACGCTACCAGCATAGCCACAGCTGACTGTTACGTAATGTTTCAAATAGAAACTACTTGAAAGCGCGAAAATTATTTCAGTATTTATTTATTTTTTTTGGCCAATCGGGGCTCTATGGAGTAAAACGCCGAGACACGTGAACATTTTTTTGGCTCAAAGTATAACCTCAATTTTTTTCAAACGAATCCGTGATATACTCACTGGCCGTCCCCTTGTTAGTTATTAATTAATGTCTGATTATTCTAAATACGAATCTAATAGAGAGTATAATAGTATTAGCAAAGAGGCATTTTCCTTTTAGATCCATCTGATCTTGAGGTCTGATTATGACAATTTACCTTCCCTTCTCTTTATTCATATTATTCTACTAATCTTCTACCAAGTTAAGTCAACCATTTGGCAAATCCACAGGATTACATCAAACACATTGACTTGATGTTTAATTGCTATTATATGCCAATAAATGAGGGAATATCTAGAAATGTTTCACGTTTAAAAAATAGATATAAATACATTTTGACGTGACAACGTCTTACAATGCATGTACCTATGTATAGTGGCCGGGTATGCATGAAAAAGTTTAGCGGCTTGAATAACTCCATTGTCTTAAGAGGTAATTATGTTGAATATACGGTTAGAAAGAATGGGTTTTCAGCTAAAGATTTCACTATTTATTTTTTTTCCTATCATTTAATTTTACCGCGCTGCGGTAAATTCTAATTTGAAAGTTTAAACACCTGTAGATTTCGAACGGTTAATCAGATCAGACCAAATGTGATGTCGATTTGTGCAGGAAGAAAAACTATAATAGAAACTCTAAAGAATGAATAAAAAAAATCACGTGTAATTAACTTTAAAATCAATCAAAAACCTCATTTTTTAAGCAAAAGTCGCCCTTAATGGATAAAAGTTTGGCCACACCTGTCCTATGTTATATGAAAATATTTGTTAATGAGAACAAAGTACGAGTAAATAAAAAACAATACTTTCTCTCTATATATTTCAAAATAGGTAAGAGAAAGAAAAAATAGTTTGAAGTTAGGCAAAAGACGTCACGTTAAAAGGCCACACAGCCAACACCAAATTTTTGTTCATTGGTATTATCTTGCAAATTCTTTTAGCGATAGTAGAGATCTAAAAATATTAAAATCAATTGAAAAGAATGAGACATCATTAGAAAAAGTATAAATTTTGAAAAATTTCAAGTGACACTTGAGTAAATCATTAAAGACGTAAACACGGAACTTTCTTTTAATTTAATAACACTTCCATTTTCTATCGTATTTAAGTGTAAAAAAAGCCACTTAATTTTGAATCGTTTGATTGATGGGCATTTCATAAAATCCTTTCTTTTTTTATTCCGCTTAAGCGATGTAACTTGGAGTTTATTTTAACACCATAATTTACATGTTCCTTTAATGTGCAACCTGTAGACTCCCTTGGGAATCTCTCACCTTTAGCCAGCTAATATCAATAGGATTTTAAAATTACGGGTACAATCATCAAATGAGAATTGAAATCCTAAAGAATCATTAACTTTTTAAGGAATTTTTTTTTTTTTTTTTTAAAAAAAACTCAAAAATGTAAGAAATTTTTTTTTTCTTTTAAAAAAATTCAAAAAAACAATTTGGAAATTTTTTCTTTTGAAGAAGGTAAAATTGGAAGAGGGGGATGTTGATTATTTTATTTTATTTTTTATAAAAAACACTCACACTTTTTCCCCCACCCCCCCACCCACACACACACACACACACACACACACACACACACACACACACACACACACACACACACACACACACATACACAGTCTTTTTCGGCCATATAAGTCTTTTAACGATAACCGTATTTTTATTGAAATATATTTTGGGGGTCCAGGCATATTCATTTAAGCCATTTGGTATCCAAATAGCTTAAATAAAATCATCGGATTGACCGAACCCGCGACCCTTGTTATAGAAGGCCAGAACGCTAACCACTACACCAATCTGGACCTCTTCTAAATGAAAGATTTTAAAGAATATAAAATATTTTTTATAATATAATATCAAACAGTAGCCTATTTAAAATTTTAACTTATTTCTAAAAATATTTAAGATTTATTTCAGATTTCTGGGGACTGATTTTAAGGATAAATTTTTTTTTATCATCGACCCAATTTTCTCCTAAGCTTGAATTAAATTATTATTATTATTATTATCTAATTTAAATAAGATAGAAAGTTTGATCTCTATTTTTATTATAAATCAATTCCAAGACAGAAAGACATCAATAAAATTTAGAATTTTTTAGAATAACAAACTTTCCTTTTGTTATTTGAATTGAGATTCCAGCCAAAAAGGGATTGCCAAAAATGTTTCATTTTTATGGATTTGTTAAATCTATTCATATTTATCAAAAGAATATATTGCCATAACTATTTTTCAGCATTAGTACAATATATTTAATAAATTGCTTTTATTATCTTGTTTTTATTAAACTTCAATGAAGATGTAAGAGTAGCAATTATGGAATATGATGGATCCCACCCAGAAATTCTACATGATTTTTTTTTTTACGCCCCCAGGGCGCCGTGAAAATTATCCTATACAATATATTATATTAATATTATTACTTAATAAAATATTACTCGGTCCAAAGCAAATTTGACCAGCATTTTACGTTCATGAAAGCTGCGCGTCTCAAATACGTGTCTAATTTATTTTTAAATTTATTTATTTAAACTAACCAAACCACATCAGCCACATTTTTTGCTATTAAGCGAAAAATTAAAGTCAGGAGTTTTAATTATTTACTAAATAAAATTGCAAACATAAGAGGACAGGCCGCTTCACACGGAGGGTTTTCTTGTTATATCGCATGCGATATGACGTCATTTATGACCGTAGCGTCTGATTGCATGGGTTTTTTGGCTGATTCAGCATGTTCTATTTTTTTTGCATGCCTTTTTTCCAAACCCATGCATCGACCAATCACAGAGTCGGATTTTTCACGTCATCCAAAATGACTGACTTTAACCAAAATGTGAGGTTATTTGATTTTGACAGCTTACGTTTTATTGAAATATTTTATAAAAAAAACGACCACCAGAGGGCAACATTCGGCCAATTCCGTCAACCTTAGATTTCCAAACTCATCATGTTTGAATAAGCCCCTCCCTCTGAGACGTCTGAATATATTAAAACGTATTATTATAATTTTTGACAGCTCAAGTTTTATTCGCTGTCTGCATGTCTCATGTGAGTGCATCACACTGCTGGCTCTGCTTGCAGTGACGTCATATCGCATGCAATGTAACCTGAAAACTCTACGTGTGAAACGGCCTTAACATAGTAACATAAGGTAGTAGGTATAATAGTAACATAAGTTTTGCCCTGAGATTTGACATGTCGCGCCCGAAACCGAAAAAGTTTCGAAACCCTGCTCTAGATTATTCTAATTTAATCAAAAATTTTGTTAAATCTAATTAATAGAAATTTGATTGCAATCTCAGATAGTATAGTAAAAATTTGATTAAATCATGTAAGGAATAATGGGGCATTGTCCATTTTGTTCAATTGCCTAGACTGCTCCTCTTTAATCGGGCTTGCCCCTGGAAAGGCCCTCTCCCACCAATTCCCAATTATCTCCCTGGAGAATATTTCGAAGGATTCCTCACATTCTATCAGGTCCTCGCCAATTAGATTTTGATATAGTCCAAGGGACCATTTGGCTCAGACAGCCAGGGAACGTCCCTTTGCTAGAGGAATACATAATCTCCATTATTATAAGTTAATAAATTCCTTCTTCTCTTACATCGAAGTGTATATAAAATTCGTTCATTATTTTGACAAGTTTATTTTAATTAATTTTGTGTGTTAAAATAAATGAATAACCATAGAGAGCTGGTCAAAAGTTTCTTGATTTTAAGCATTCTCCTAGCTGATGGAGAATTAAGATTTGTACTTTTTACTTGATGGAAATACACGTTTTAAGGTCTTCGCAACATGGTCTATGTATGTCTTGGTATCTGTGAACAAAATATCTCAAGAACAAAAAGAGCTAGGATGAAATTTTATATTTAAGTTAGGTATCACTCTGGCATATGATACGAACTTTTTAAATAAAATCGGTCAAAAAGCACAGGTACTTTACTGATGTTTTATTTTCTCAAAATTAGCTCTAACGATTTTGATTAAAATTCATAAGTCAAATATTTTTTAGATGCTCTTTAAAAAGTCAGTAAAATTTTTTCGTGAAAATTGATTGAAGTACACTTTACTTATGTGCAAGCATTCGTAGTTCAGCACCATCTATAAAATGCAAGTGGTCAATTAAATATAGGCTATCTCATCACAAAAAAATCTGATATGAATATGACAGCACAGTACACAACTTTCAATTATCGAAGGTAAAATAAAGTTGTGTGCGTCAAGTCACACAAGATTTTTTTTTACAAGTGCCGCCTTGCTTTCGATTAACCTAAATGTGATTAAAAAGTAAATTAGAAAAATCACATTTAAATATTACTGAACGCTTTTCAATTGTTCCATAAAATATGTAAGCAATTCATTATTTTAGAGTTTATAAAAGAAAAAAATCTCAGATTCAACAAGCGATTGATTGACATCTCATCAATCACAGGATTTGGCCAATGAATAAATAAATCTAATAATATTAATGAATTTATTAAATTCCAATATGATTTGAAGGGAGATGGGTAGCCCCCCCCCCTTTAGAAAGGCTTAAGTGGGGCAAAAAGGGTTGGGAAACACTGCATCTTTCAAATAATAGATATTTTTTTTAAATAAATGGAAAAAATACAATTTTAATATGTAATTTTCACTTTCTAAAGAACAAAGAAAAATATTTACTTTCAATTTATATTTTAATAGAAAAAAAATCCTATATCCGACCGGAATCTATTTAAGAGAATCCTCTTGGTGATTGTAAAAACATATCGATCTCTCCCTTTCCGAAGTCTTCATGTTAATTTTGAATTTCATTCATTTACATCTCCTTAAGAGAAGTGCAATTTATTAAAAGCCTTCCAAGTCACACACACACTAATCCTTAATCCAATTTTTCCTCTGTTCGTTCCCCTTTCTTTTAATACTCCTATCAAATTTAAAAAGGAAAGATTAATGACTAGAAGAATTTTGCTCTTAAGAATGCATGCTCCTGGTGAGTTTTCAATTACTATCATTTTTAAATATTTTCCTCTTGTAGCTATAATATTAACTTATAGATACAAGAATCGCTCCTTAACGAACATAAATTGTTTGTACAAAAATACAATGCATTGTTTATCAGCATAAGTTATAGATACAAAATCTATCTATAATTTGGCGCATTGTATAAAAAGCTGATAAGCATTGCATTGTATTTTTTGTACAAACAATTTATTTATAATAATACGCACGCAAATGTGACAACTCCACATGAATTTGACTCAATGCTCTGTCATTCGAGTTCATACTCGATTATTGAACTGAGGACGGCGTTATCTCATTAAAACCGAAACTGTTTCCTTAACAGAGAGTTTAATTTTGTGGAGACTGATTACCTGGGTGCACGCTCCTTTCCTATCTATTGTTATCTACTAATTAAAGATGATGTGAGAGGAGTCCATCAAATCGCTGGCTTTTATTCTCCGGTCCTTTTCTTAGTACATGTGGTCCAGCGACAATCTTCCAATTGTGATTTAAATTCTATCTTGCCTTTATAAAGGTAAACGAAAGGCGATTTAAATTCATATAATTTCTAGCCAATTTTCAGAACCTATTCTAAGTTAGTATATTCTTCAATATTAAGAACCTCAGTACGTTTGCAAACAATTGAGCAATCAATAATAATAATAATAG